>JAVSBS010023574.1:0-49494 GCA_033124195.1 Coracias cyanogaster | reverse complement strand
TGCTCACTTAGGTGAGCCAGGATCTACTGCTAAATCTTAAAGAACATTTGATAAGTAGAAACTTCAAGGAAGGCTATTGGCATTTTGGGATGCTCTGAGGAAGGCTATGAGGAGCGTTATTTGGTATTATTCTGTACTTGAGGTATTTCAGCATTAATTGCACAGCTTTACTGAGAGATTACTAGTTATAAAGTTAGTCTTATTGAAGGTGTTGAATAATGGATGATATTAAACTTTGGGTTAGGGATTCAGGGGATTGATTTGGAAGACGTAGGCATCCAAAACCCAAAATCAAACTTTTGTAAAAAAATGGTACAATAAAAGGTAAGTATGGTGTAAGAATGAACAAAAAGTGCCTTATTCACTGATTCAGGTAAAATATAAATGACTAACCACGTCACAGTTTTACCTCTTTGTCTGGCTGACTTTCTCAGCAAGATTGATTCAAAATCCATCTAAGCCCTGAAAGGAATTTGCAGGCAACAACTTTGCTTGACAATGCTGAGGGGGTTGTTAGAGCAGCCAGAGCAACCAGCAGCAATAACACCCCCCCAAAAAAAAAAGCCCAAGCCCTGTCTAATCAAGGGGCCCCATTAAGTGCAATGGAGTATGAAAAAGTCACACAAACCTCTCACTCAGACCCACAAACACAGAAGAGGTATTTTGAGAGGGCCATTTCTTGCAACTTTTTGTGGGGTGCCCACTGCCAGCATAGGCAGCGTTAGCACCGTTGGTTGTAGCGGTTGAGGAACTAGCCAAAGTTTACATCATCACAGGAAAAACAGTCACATCACACACTTGAAGTGGCCCAGAAACTTGAAAGTGCTGGACTACAAGTGATCTGAGAGCTGACCTAAGCAAGGCCACAGAGTGTGTCCTGCCTGGAATCATAGAATGATTTGGGTTGGAGGGGACCTTAAAGACCATCTAGTTCCAACCCCCCTGCCACGGCAGGACCACCTCCCACTAGACCAGGTTGCTGAAAGCCCCGTCCAGCCTGGGCTTGAACACCTTCAGTGATGGAGCATCCACAACCTCTGTGGGCAACCTGTGCCAGTGCCTCACCACCCTCAAACATCTATGCAGTTTGAGGGTATTTTTCAGTCTCTCATGCCCAGCCAACAACGACGGCCTTCAAATATATTTTTAACTTTGTTTCTGATTATTTTTATACCCATTTTAATGCCCCCCTTTTTCTGCATTGAGCTCGATGGCTGTATACACTATTACAAATGCATCGTTACCTGTCACACCAGCTATGCCATCTCATTTATTCTGATCACTACAGCATCCCATGCTATAATTCATCAGAATCAGACACTGATTATTGAAGTGGGTAATTGCACAGGCTGTGGCCTAGTGATCAGCTGTGGGCAAGGCACAGTCCAACAGACAGGATCAAAAAACAATGAATGTGATTGCAGTGAAGGGGTTTGCCGTTGATAGGTTGCATCCTGCCATGCAACGTAAATCACTGCAATATGGCTTGGAAAATATGTGCCTTAGTCTCGCCTGCCAACTGGTGTGTAAAATAATACTGGTCCAAACGCACCGCTACTATTGCCCTCTTCTGGTTAGAATAATACTAACTAATAGCAGTCGTAACAGGCTTGTTTGGGCCTCACCTCCCTGCTTCAAGGATCAGTGGTTTTTATTGCACGTCTCTGTAAAGAATATGCATATCTGCAGTCCTTCTACTTTGTATATATAAAGCCCTTCTAATTTCAAGATATATCTACATATATATATACATCTAAAAATTCAGCCAAATACAAAACATTACTAAGAACCCAATCAATGGCTTTTCTCTGGACAAAGCCTTCCTGTCAGGTAGTCTTTCATCCATACTTTCCAGATTAAAAAAAACCCAAACAAAACCCCCCTAGACCGTGATACCACTACCTAGGCTTGTAAATATCTCTATAAATCAGGGGAACGCACAGAAAAAGGCCAGTCTTAGAATCATAGAATTGTTTGGGTTGGAAGATCTGTGTTCCCACAAGTCCATCAGGTAAACTCACAGCCTCTTTGTTCCTTCTGAGTGCCCATCCAGCACAGGAAGTTACTTGGTTTTCAATCCATGTGGATTCTGGAATGCAAAAGGCCAAGTAAAGAGGGCTTTGCAGCCTGGCCATGATGCACACGCACTTTCTCTCCCACAAAACTCCACAAACTCCGCATTTCAGAAAGCAAATGATTGTGCAAAATGAACACCACAAACTCCTGATTTTTCTCCCACAGTTCCAGCCGGCGTTATCGCTCACATAAACGCTAAACCGCTAATATCTCACAGTGGGAATGTGGCAACGGAGGAGCCTTGCAGAATCGCCTTGCAATTACAGCCCGGTGTCAGAAGCTGTTGCTTGGCTTTGTGGTGAACCTCAGCGCTAAGCTCCTCGGTGGAGCTGATTTGCAAGGTTTGCTCAATCATGCACAGGAAAGAGACAAGGTGAACTCTAGAGTTTCACTGCATTGTTCAGAGATGTTTCTGATGGCTACCTGGTTTTTTTTAAAAAAAAAAAACATAATGGAGATTTCTGTTTTCCTTTTATTTCGGTGTTTCGGAGAAACAGTAATGCTTTGCTTTCGGGTAAAATTCAAATCAATGCAAACCTCATAAGCCCATAAAATTTTATAGATTGTTATCCAATATGTAATTTGTTACACAATATCTATGTGGCTTCTGTTTATTGAGACATAAAGACTTTACTTTTTTTTAAAGGTAGATTTTATGCGAGTAGGGCATACGAAGGAATAACCTTTCATACCTATTGTGCCATAAACTAAATTACCCTTAACCTAAATCATTTATCATGTAGCAGCAGCCTAATGAGACCAAAACAAACAGAAATAAACTGCCTGAAATTTTCTTGAAGGGACACCTTTTATTTATATCAGCACCGTCTTTTACTTGTAGTTTCACAGGTTGGCCGCGTGGATTTTACAGTGGGTAACATCAGATGCTCTGAGCCATAATGGAAGAAAGCTTATGAGGCTGTAAAGGTTGTGAAAAGGACTTTTTTCACCCTGGAATCACATATCACTGGTTGCAACTGTAGAGGAGATGTTTGAGGATAGTTGCATACTTTATGTTTATTTTCTGGTAGTAACTTTCTGCTGGATGCAACTAATACAAGGAGGGGAAGGGAAGGGAACCTTCATTTCTCCAGCGCATCTGAACAGCAGCTTGAGGGGTTCTCAGATACAGATCATCAAGGCTTTTGTGATTTGGATCAAGAGGGTTGGAAAACCTTTCAGAAAGAATGATAGCTACTGTATGTGTGAAATACACTGTAATGTATTGTGCTTACTACTAAGATGTTCTTTTTCCAATAGAACATTTCTCTTTGCAATATATATTGGCCTGGACACGTTATATTTGCTAGTGTAGGTTCAAAGAAAAGGAGCAAGACTTTGGAGTAAATGTGACTTTTTATTTTTGAGCCAGACACACAAGCATAAAAGCAGCTTTTACTCAGTAGGTCTGCTTGAAGTATGAGTGTACTGACCTACAGATACACACAGAGTTTAAGCCTATTTACTGCAACATCTGATTGTATCATAAGCTAAGTGAACACCCAAATCGTTAGAAAGCTGATCCAAACCTTAGTGAAGTCAGTGTGCTGTTTCCCTGATTTTCATAAGACTGACTCGGACCTTGTGTGCTGTTTATTAGCTACATTAATTACGGTGTGACTTACCCTCCACATAATGTAATTGTGGTTGATATATTCTGCTGTGTACAGAAATTGAAATACATGTTGATGATCTTGCACACTGATGAGGACTGATTTGCTTATTAAGGAAATAAAAGCTAAAGATAGTGGATCCCTCCAAACCTAGTACTTGCTATTTCCCCTAACAAATGATAGAATTTTTTAAAAGAGGAGCAGGTCAAGAGAAGAATATAATCAATCTGTTTGTTGCTCTTAGCCTAGAACTGGTGAAGAATTCGATTTGTGTGACTATGTAGTAACAAAATTGTTTTATATGCCAAGAAAAAAATTAGTCTATTATTTACATCATCACCAGTAAATGGATGTTTTCAAGAATGAAATGCAGGCCCATCATCATCTTCTTATCTCTCTTCAATCTCCTCAACCCTTGCTGAATCTATAAGCTGCTAGAAAAAAATCCTGGACTGCAAGAGAGGCTGAGTCAACAATCAGTGACATGCAGTGTAACATCAGCAGAAATTATTAGTGACCACACACAATTTATGAGTGCAATCAAACATGCAGATGACAAGAAGCTGGGGAAGAGGTGCAGTATCCCAGGAAACAATCTGCATTATTAAGGGCATTACTCTGGTGAAAGTATGATTAGCATACAAAACTGCAGCCCCTTCACTTCAAGATCCTCCTCAAAGTCTCTTCTTCAAAACAGGAAGTGCATTTAAGCCCATTAGAGGTTGAACTCGTATTCTGAGGTTTCACAAATGCAGCTCCAAGCAAACATGTAGAAACTGATTGATGGAGCAGCTTTGCAGGTATGCAAAACTTAAAGCAATATTCAGACAGTAATTTATCCTGCAGTCATTGCGATGGGTTTGATGGTCCTGGAAACACATGAACAAGAGGTTCTTCTTGCTCATTTATAGTAGACAGTTCTGTACATTTAGCCATATTGAATGGCAAAGATAACTAGCTCCAAAGGTAGGCTGCTAACTGGTATCAATGCTGGTATGCAAGCTTAATGATCAGAACCCTTCTTAAACACGACACCATTAGTACAGGCTCCTGGGCCTTTGGAAGAGGATACAGAGAGACTTCAAATGAAAACCTCATCATTTGTATGTTTTGAATCCCTGTCCCGTGGAAACACTCATGATTGAGAAGGAGGGGGTATGAACATGGGCTTTTTTCTGTTCAGGTTTGCCAGTCAAGCTACTCTTTCAAAGGAAATAATCTTCTAATAGGTAGTCTCAATTCATCAAAACACCGAAAGACGTCTTTTGCATTTATTATCATCCTACAACTACAGCAAAGAATGCACAGGAGCACCTGAAAATATGCTAATTAGTAACTTCTACTGCTAAAGACCAACCATTGCACAAACTTGGCATTAGACAGACCCCAAAGCAAAGAGCTTACAGGCTAAAGACCCTTTAAATTCAATCTTTTCCTTGAGCAAGTCCTTATGTTCCTCTTGATGTCCTCTGGCTAGAAATATTAGCAGGGTTAAATAGCCAGCCCCCACTTTTGAAGATAATTTGCCTGAGGCACCTTTACAGAATATAGTGAAAATTTTGGTTGTTGTCTTGTATTATTTTTATTGATGTGAAAAGCCTAAATGTGATTCCTCATTAAGAAATGCAGTCACGGATTTATTGTGACAGACTGTTTTTTTCACGTCCTAAATGTATTTGCAGTTTTGGTTTAAAACGAAGGACAAGCTTTCTACGAGGTCTTGGGAAATCACAAGCTTTAAAAGTGATCCCAAAAGGCAAAACTTGCTTTTGATAAGGGATAAAGAAGTGATAAGGGGATAAGAAAATATCCCCTTTACTATGGAAAGACCGATTTTGATATTCTTAAAAGTCTGCTAAACCAACAACGGTAACAGTTTACAAGAAGAGGTTTGATGCAGGTATTAAACCAGAGGAAGTAGGTCCCTTTAATATAATTTTCAAAAGGCAAAGATTGCTTCTTGGTTTACGATCTTATAGAAACATGCATGGCTGTCAGGGCTTGAAGAACTGTGTAAGTATTATTTCATGCGGGTTGGATTATTCTTACATTCAGGAGAGAATTTTGGAGCATTTTTAGTTCTTCCTACTACATTACTACTATTCACTAGTTTATACTACAGCATATACTTCTCTCTATTGTGGAGGGTTGAAAAGCAATTAGCATGTGTGTGCAGACTTCAGTACTTAGGGTTTTGATGGGCAAGTGGTGTGTTCTTGACCAGGTTGTGAATGTTACTCAGAGATGCTACAAGTCTCTATTGTATGGATATGGGCATATTCAGCTACTTTTGGGAACAGCTGGCAAGGAGGAGCTGTAAAACGAGCTGAGTAGTGGCTCTGCAATCTGCAGTTATGAAATTGGACAGACAGAGACAGAAGGATCATGCAGTCCCCTAAAAGGAGTACAGCAAGCAAGATAAACATATGGTTCTATCCATAGAATTGTTTAGATTGGAAAAGACCTTTAAGAACATCAAGACCAACCATTAATCCAGCACTGCCACGTCCACCATTAAACCACGTCCCTCAGCACCACATCTCCACAGCTTTTAAAGCCCTCCAGGGCTGGGGACTCCAGCACTGCCCTGGGCAGCCTCTTCCAGGGCTTGACAACCCTTTTGGGGAAGACATTTTCCTAATATTTAAATAAATATGAGAAAGTCTTTCCTTATACCCTTATTAATTCATTCATAATAGACTGCATTTTTACGTTGTCCTTTAATAGTTGAAAAAAATAAACCTGGTCTTAAGATTCACATGGAGGATTTTGACTGCAGCGCTCCATTCTCCTTGTGTGACTATAATCCTTCTGAGAAACAAATAAAATCAACTGTATTTCATGAGTCATGTCAGCAGCAATACCTACTCCTCACTGAAAACAAAGCTGTGAAGCTGAGATCAGCCGTGTCTCAAAATTTGGCCTTGAACATTTTACTTATTTTACCACTACAACAGCACAGCCCTGTATGGATTAAGAATGCAGCAATTCTTTAAGTAGTACACAGAAATGCTTAGAAGAGAAAATACAGAACAGGAGAAAGAAAAGGGAATTAACAGCTGATCATGCAGGTGAATTTTCACCACCTTCCTTGAACTGACACAGAAGTAATATTAAAAACTTCAGGATTTTTCATTATGGTAATTTCTCTTGCTAATGTGAGTGCAGCGCAGCTTACCTAGATGCTCAGGTCTATGTTATGTTGAGGGAGGCACACAGTTCCCCAGCACCTACTTGTATTTGGGGGTTCTTACTCAGAAGGATCATTTCCTTAAGTGCTTTGCAAAATAAGTGCTCCTCAGAATGGCCTTGAGTAAGATAGCAGCGTGTTTAATTCACTACCATTTCTTTTTTTGTATTATAATAGATCCTTTGGCATTGTACAATTTCCTCTTGATCGTTCTCTGCGATTCCAACAACATATTTTGGTGCATAAAGAGAGTCTAAATGAAAGTGTTGAGTAGAAGGGTACAAAAGAGGCTTCTTAGAGCACTGATGTTACAAGAAAACGGGTTAAAGTCATGTTAGCTTTCAATGTACAGTCTAATAGAGGAGAAAACAAAATAGAAACCAAAAGGAACTTCTGCCTGTAGAAAAAAATGCAAGACCAGTAAAAATCTCTTGATAAATATTTATATCCAGTCACGGCCAGATTTGATGCAAATAGTTTTCATGGACCTTCACATTTTCAAATTTCAGTGTTGATATCTTGCATACATAAATAAGGGCATCATGAGCATTATCTGTTTCCATATTAGGAAACTCTAAATAAAGTCATTATTCTTATCTTACAGCAGATAAATCTCAAGGCTTTTTCTTCCAAGTATCTTTGGTCCTGATTCCTAGCTGGTGTAAATCAGCATTTCTCCATAAAGCTTCAAGCTATTCCTACTTACACCACTGGAGTATCCAACCCTGTTTACCTGTCAAAAACCGACACCACCTCCAGAATAGTAAGTTCAAGTTCAAATCTCCATAGTGTATCCAGGAAGAGAAAACATTCATAAATACTGATTACTATTCAAGCTAACATTTTGCTTTCCTAACATATTCTGAATCTATATAAATGGTCTGCTGCATATCCAGCAGATGCAAATGTATTGATACTTGCACGCGTGACTTGCTTGGAGGGCACTATAATTATCAAGAAATAGAATCAATTTCTCACAAATCATCTGCCATGTGCAAAGCAGGAGTCCGGTAGTAATTAATGTAATAAAAATGTATTAATGTTTCCCTCTATCTTTTTCTTTTACCAGTTTAGTGACACTTGATAAGGTCTGCCTTCTGAATGAGCAAACAGCTCATACATCAGTCTTGGGAAACGGCATGAATTGCAGAAGAAATTCATTAATAAACAATCAAGAATCAATTAATCCTGGGCCTAGAATCGCATCATAGTTCTCAAGCAACTCGATACAATTGGTATATGTTAAACGAACTGACCTGGAAGTGACTTTGAAAGAACTTAGATGTGTCGATGGAATTCTTAGCAAAAAGAAAGATACATTAAGTTGTTAAAGACATGACTATTCATATCTATTAAATGTTAATGAATCATTTATCTTCAGAGGCTTAATGAGAATAGCAGACCTTCTGTTCCCCCAGTTCAGACTCCTTTGGGCAGGGAAGCATCACCCAGTTTCCAGCCCCTTGCCCTTCCTCCTCTCTGGCTTAGCTGGTGCATAGAGCTGTGGGCTCCTTCTCATAAAGGAAGGTCAAAATACTAGGGGTATATAAAAACAAAGGAATAGCAAAAGGAGATGGCCAATATCAGTGAACTGACTGGTAGGGGACAAAATAGTGCTTTAATAAGACCTTCATATGAGCATATCAGTTATTAATTTCACTATTGTAGAGTCAGCTCCTATCTCTTGTTATAGCACCCAAAAACCTGCAGAAGTAGTACTCAATACAGTGAAGCCATTAGAAGCTCCATATCCTTGGCTTTGTTTAAGACCAATTATTTCTCCTTTTTTTTCATCTGGATTCCACCAGCATCCAGATATATTGTTCAAGCAGAATAGCCAACTAATCTGTACGCCTATTCCTATCTCCAGATCACCTTGAACCCTGTCTAGACACCAACTCTACAACTCCCTGAAAGGAGGTTGGAGCCAGGTGGGAGTTGATCTCTTCTCCCAAGTAACAACCAATGGGACAAGAAGAAACAGCCTCAAGTTGTGCCAGGAGAGGTTTAAGTTGAATATTAGGAAAAATTTCTTCCCCAAAAGGGCCGTCAAGCTCTGGCCCAGGCTGCCGTGGGCAGTGGTGGAGTCCCCATCCCTGGAGGGGTTTTATAAACATGTAGATGTGGTGCTGAGGGTCATGATTTAGTGGTGGACTTGGCAGTGCTGGGTTAATGACTTGATGATCTTAAAGGTCTTTTTCAACCTAAACGATTCTATGATTAATAAAAATCTGTTTGCTGCACTGATTATTCCACTCAGATACATCCCCCATCTTAAGATACATAGATTATGCTGAAGTAAGTCTAATTTCATCTAGAAACCAACCGATTATTTTCTTCTTATTATCAAAGAGATTCTAAATGATAGTAATAAACAGAAACAGCATCACCAAGGAGGAGGTGAGGATCATCATTTCACGCTGAATCATTTACTTGTTAAACAATAAGCCCTGAAATTAACTTTCCCTCCT
This sequence comes from Coracias cyanogaster, assembly GCA_033124195.1. Taxonomy (NCBI): domain Eukaryota; kingdom Metazoa; phylum Chordata; class Aves; order Coraciiformes; family Coraciidae; genus Coracias; species Coracias cyanogaster. The sequence goes on along the minus strand of JAVSBS010023574.1, from coordinate 40,144 downwards.
GACACACATGCATGCAAATAAAATGATTAGAGACTTCATCTTAGGCAAAACTAATGGCCATGTATGGTTCAGCTAATCTTAAAAGTCACCCTGGCATTACAGTCCTGCCTTGTTCCTGTTTATGCTATTTAGTGTCCAGCTTATCTCGTTGCCAACTGGTTTAAATCCATCTGACCTATAAACATTTGTGTCCACCTGGGTCAGCCCAGAACTCGTCCTTATTTATTGCTGCACAGCAGCATATGGCCGTTACAAAATCTAAATTTTTCCTGACAGCTCTCTGGGGAAACCTGAAGTTAATCGTTTGTGTTCTTGATACTGTTAATACCTTCTGCCAGGTTGAAGACTAGTTGTTAATAACCTGGCAGATTTCCAGGTTCTTCTCCAAAATTAACTATGGGTTCACTTTTTGTTTTGTTTATAAATATTAAGCCTGATCCATGAATTTCTGAGGCAGCAGTGGCTGGTGGACCCCTCGATCCCCTTCTGAAGACGTTCCTCCAAGCCCCTTATTCAGAAGGGCATTCCTACAACGCTTCAAATCTGAACTCTGCTGATGTTTTGCTCAACTGCACATTCACTTTGGGAAGAAAATTTGACAAATTGGTGGATTTCTCCATGGCTGGTGTGCAACAATATTGAGTGGGGCCACTGGAAGCCCCCATGGGTGCTCACCCCAAGACTGGTATCCAAGAAACCCAGTCAGCATTAAGTCTTTGGTTCACACCTGCTTTTCCCATGCCACAGAGCTACCATTGCTCCTGGGTGGGTTATATGGTGCTGAGGTAGAGTTGCAACCTGATGGGAAGAGAAAAGTCCTCTTTGGTTTGGGGTTTGATTTTTACAGGATAGCCACCCTGTTATATCCTGCTCTGTGATCTGAGTGAACACAAATGACCGTCGTTCTTAACAGCAGGTAGAAAGTACAATATCAGCAAATTGAACATTTCTTTTTCCAGGGTAGGTTTTTTCAGGCTTATATATAAAAATAGGAGTTCCAAGGACCCAAACTGGTGCTCGTGAGTGTCTTGCTGTCTCTAGTACTGACTGAAACTATTTCAGGTGAGTTTACATGTCATTTGCAAGGCAAAAGGAGTCAGTGGGGACACGCTGTCCCACTGCAGTTCTTCAAGAAAGCCTGGTGAAAGCTCTTATAAACTCTCTGCCCTCATAATTTGGGAGTATCTTTAAGCTTACTCTTCCTGGGAGGAGACTTGCCCAAATCAGGAGAAGATTAGATGCATCAGCATATTTTCAATAAAAGAGAAAAAACGTACTTGAACACCTGTCTACACTTAGTCTGCATCCAGGGCTAAGCTGTAGCAGTTGCTCTATCACCCAATGAGAACACCCCAGCAGAGAAGGGAGGTCAGGAAAAGGAGTTTGAAATGAAAATAGATTTACCAAAACAGCAAAATTAATATTGAATACTAAATACTAACAGAAATATAAAGTATGTAAAGTTATACTCAGCCCAGTGAACATACAGCATCCACAACATACAGGCAAGCAGTCCGCAGGACGAGCAAACCCCTCTAGGGATGGCAATCCTTGAGAAGAGGAAGAGAAAGAAAAGGCCCCACCTTCAGCAAACTTCTCCCTTTATACTGAGCATGTGGTTTATGGTCTGGGGCACACCTGTAGCCAGCTTGAGGCAGCTGCCCTGGCTTCTGCCCCTCCCAGCTTAAGCTCCAAACTGCTAATGGCCTGCAGACCATGGCTGGCCTGGAATTCTACCCCAGCAAAACTAGGACATCACCTTTCCCCAGAGTCTAGAAAGTCCTTCCGTGCCCTACAGCTTCAGTGCAATATGTGGTTGTTCAGCAGAGAAAACTTCCTGCTTTTTTTTCCTGAAAGCAAGTCCCTACATGACTTGCCCTGTAAGGGAGTCCAAGAAGAAGTCAAGGGACTTCTGATGCACCACATAATTCAAGTGTCATGTTTAATACCCAATCAGTGCCCCTCACAGCACATATCATGTCCTGCTTTCTTTCATACCTTGTACCTGGCACGCTTTGCATGCAAAGCACATCATTCCTCCCCTTTTTCCTCCAGAAGAGAGGATATGAAAACAAATAGTTTCTTAATAGACTGGCCATAACAGAATTTTTTTTTTTTAAGTAGGAGAAGCTGCTAACCAGGCGTTGTGATGACAAGTGACTGGCACCCACACTGGGTTTGGGAGGCCAGCATTGGAAGCTGCCTGGCTGTAATCAGGAGGAATAATAAATGATGAGCAACAGTGAAATAAGAAAGAGAGAGATCATTGCAGATGTTAGAGCAATAAACCACAAATGAGGTTCTCTGCTGGTAAATATATAATATATCAACAAGCCAAGAAGAAAATAAAAAGAGGGTCTCTCTCAGTAAGTGGTAGATTCCTGCTGCATACTGATGACATGAGATTTGTGAGGCACTGCTGGGAAATCCCCCCAGCCATTAGCTCGATGAATGGGTGCCAGGTAAAGGCATCATTTGGGTGTCTCTTGCTGAGAAGGACACGGGCTTGTTAGTAGGCTTCTGAGAAACGCAGCCGTTCAACCCTGACCTGAGTAGAAGGTGCCAAGGGAGGTGACCTGAGACTGCATCCATCCCTCTGTGCACCTGCTTCCCTCTGTGGCCACAAGCTGGAGACAGAGATGTGTAAGAAAGGCAGAAGGAAAGGCTTTGTTACTAAGGATATTATTTTGTTTAAAAGGTGAGCGCCATAAAGATATCACAATACCTTTAATATGGACTTTAATAAAAAGATCGAGGATAGTAAATATGAAGCAAGCGAAAGATTAAAATGAAAACACTGAACAGTGGACTTTACGGTGGCACAAATTAAAAGGGTTCTGCTGATATAAAGCTCATATTGAAACAACTGCTGCGTGAGATCTTGAAAGAGGTGGTCTTCAAGATACCATTGTAAAGGTATATCGCAGTTCCTTTATTAACACCCCTATCCTTGAAGAGACTTGAACAGTATCTTTTGATGACATTCTAATTTTGATCCTGTTTTGCTGAAGAAATGGGAATTTTGCTACTAACTTCAGTTGGAATAGAATGAATTTTTTAAATCGTTATTACACGGCTCGTATTTGGAAGGCTGCTTTCTAGAGTTCTTAAGCTTTTACTTATAAATATGAAGCAGATATTAACTTTTCATCTGTGAAGAATAATGTGTGCTTTTCAGACTCAGAATTAGGGTACCAGACATTTAGCTTTAGTGTTTGTGAACACGTTAAAACAAATGTGATAATTGGTGTACAGGTTATATTGTCAGGTTTGGCAAACTTAACACTTTCAGACCTCTTCAGGAAAAGTATTTCATAATATATTGAACTGAAAATTGATCCACACTTACACTCCAGCATTTCAAGCCTTTTCATCAGGTCTTTTCTATCTTAATGATTGCTCAGTAATTACTGTAGACTGTACTGATTAACAGAGAAACTTCCAGTTGTTGGAAATTATCTGAGGAAAACTTCTAAACTCTAACTCACGTGGAAAATGTTCTCTTCTGCAGTTCACAGAAATCTCTGAAGATTACGCTTAAGTTTTCATCTCATCAAAACGTAGAGGACAGATTTCATACAGGCGTTTGAGCGTCCCTTCCCACATATGGAGAGAGCAGTGCTGTTTTAGCAGGAGTATGTAGAGCTCTTGTATTTGGCCTTTGCAATGCTGTCAGTTATTTGACAAAGAGCTGGAAAGTCCTACACCAGGTTGAGTAACTGGAATGACTAAGGAGTATTGAAATCATAACCCAAGCCCTTACATGAAGTTAGTGTACGGGTGAAGTTGCCGTCACATTAGAGCAGATGTTAACATCTTCTGCCATGTCTTTAACTGAGTATTCTGATTAGCAGGTTCTACATGAGCATCTGGACTTTAGGCAGTTCTGATAAACTGCTTAAGGATACTGCTTTAGCACAACATTATTTAAATGTTTAATACTGTGACTGTTTCTAGTTTTCTTCTACAAACATATTACTGGCAGGTGATACTCCTAGTGCTGGTAAAGAGGCATGGAAGGGATGACATTAAAAGAGCAAAAGGTCTATCACCTCTGTCCTGATAAGAGGAAAAAAGGCTTAGATGACCAAAGCATTGTGTTGGAACTAAGGTGGCATTAGATCTTGAGGAAGATTGTGAGGAAGGTCATGTCCAGAAGGGACAATGGCTGGAGTAGGTGTAGGTCATTCCAACCTCTCAGCTTTCCTTCAACTGAAAACCCTCTGTGAAAGGTCAGGGAATACTTGGATGTTGACTCCATCTGGAGTTAGGCTGAAACTGGGTTGCGCAGCTGGACCAAGGACTCAACATATTCTCAAGGGTAGTAACATGCACAATAAATTTTGCTTATTCTGTCTTCATACCTACCACTTATTATGCAAAGGAAGTTTTAAACCACAAACAAAAAGGGCAATTAAATGGAAGATTGTGTACGGGGGGTTAATTCTTCCAGTATGCCTCCAGAATCTGTGATTCTGCAAAGAGATGCCAGGTCAACAGCACATAATCTTTTGGCAAACCACTGTACATACTGCCTACAGAAACTCCTAAGCTTGAATTAGTTTTGTCTTCCCTCGGTTGCTGGAAACATGGCAGTCATTGCTAAATGCTACTATCACTGCTGCAAATCTTTCTTTAACGTTATCCATTTTACCCCAGGAAGCTTTTGTGGCTGACATTTTTCTTTCTATCAAACAACATAAGATAAATTATTACTCTACTTTGCCTCACTCTACTTCTGCCTCACTTCTGTTTAGTTTATGAAAAGAGTTGCAGGCTAGAAATCCACTGTCAAAGGCACCTATGCTTATCCCAGCTGCAAATTTAATGTAGAAAACACATTTTGCTGAAAACCAGAAGCGATAATTTCTGCTGGGAACAGAGAACACAGCACTGAGACATGTCTAGCTGCAACTGAAGCACAATTGTAGTAGAGTATGAGACCTTGTGTTTCTTGATACCGGGATCTTAAAGATGAGGAGCTTACTCACTGTAAATGGATGCTGATCCTCTCTGCTGCCTCCAGGAATATCAGTAATGAATACTAATGTTCATGACATATTTCTAAACTGCTGAAACTGATACAATTGCCTTTTACATTACATAGGGTACAATGGGGTGACTACCTAACAAAAAGCAGTAATTCACTGAATAGTTTAAGAGACATATGCAATGATGTGCCTCACTGAATTGAAAATATTTTATACCAGCCTGAATTTGGGCAGTCTTATATTTAAATGATGTTCCAACATATAATTCTCCACCTGACAGAGACTACAAAGTAGAAATTACTACAAACTAATATATTGACTCTGTAACTCTATGTTGTCTTCAGTTCACTTAAGTCACAACATGTTTATATACGCAGCCAGGCATGATAAGTGGACACAGAAACCATGGAGAAGGTGTTATAAAGAGGAGTGCAATTACTGGGATTTTATTTATAATTAATTCAGGTCCTGTGGTTCTGGTGTTGGAATAAGCAATTTACTTGAATACCATTTGCCATTCTGGGCGGCATCAGCCTGAATAGGTAGCAGATTTTCGTTTTACCATTTCCCTGAAAGTGGTATGTCGATGGGTCTGGACTGAAGCCAATCCTTGGCACAGCTCAGAGCTGTTCTTGTAAAGCTGCAGGTGTGAGGAGATACCCTGAAGCACAGAGCATCGGCTGTGCAAGGGCACCCTAACAGAGAAACATAAAATCATTAAGGTTGGAAAAGACTTCTAAGACCATCAAGTCCAGCCATCAACCCAACACTACCATGACCACTAGACCATGTCCTGAAGTACCATGTCTACGGGTTCTTTGAACGCCTCCAGGGATTGTGGCTCCACCACTTCCCTGAGCAGCCTGTTCCAATGCTTAATCACTCTTTTAGTAAAGAAATTTTTCCTCATATCCAATCTAAACCTCTCCTGGCACAACTTGAGGCCATTTCCTTTCATCCTAGCCCCGCTTACTTGGGGGAAGAGACCACGTCCCACACAGACCGATATCCTTGCTCCACGTGTCCCAGAGTAAGAGACCAATAGACCAGCCAGGATTTGTCATGAATAGGAAAGACTTCACAATGTATAATGAACAGAAAAAGACTCTTCAAACAAAACCAACTTCTGTGCCAGTTTTATCCCACTACATCACAATGAGATATTTCTATCTTTATTTACCACACGTATCACTGCAAAGAGCAGAAACAAGCACCATAACTTCGTACGTCAAAAACCAGCCGAGATGATTGAATCAATTTATGCCTTTGTTTATACTATGTATATACACACAGACTCACATACATATATACATATAGACACATACATACATAAAAAGCTAATATGTCTACATCTCCTAAGCTGCAAGAGAACGCTACCAGCAATGCTGGCGCGTGAGCAATGTGAGTATGTGAAGCAAAATTTTACATTGCCCATGAGACAGCCCTTTCAGAATGATTACTGGCACTGCATACCGCGTATAAACTGGAAAAAAAAAGAATATCAAAGTACTAGTAAATAAGCTCCAAACAACATGGTTCGTATGAGATAACTGCACCTTTACTGTGCTTTCCTAAGGCTTGGTTAAGCACAAGGGCTGTGATTGTATTACAACAGTTATATTCATTATGACTTAAGCAGTTTTACTGTTGAAAGACATTTTTACGCTGATTTGTCAACAACGCAACACGCCGGGGTTTATATCTTTCAGTCTTTATGTTTGGGTTAAATACAGCAAATACTCTCATTGCCTCTTTCCTGTCGAGACGCGATTACTTCCAGTTGTGAATACCCACAGAAACGTTTCTGCTGTTGCGTTAAACCAGTGCATCTATTCGTAATGTGCTGGGGAAAGTGTGTCACCCACTAATCCCTTCCCAGGGCACCGCAACAGCAACGCTAGCGGGTTGCTAACTGCACACCAAGCACATGGTGGGGGACGTTCTGCAATGCAGTGATGGGAGACACGTGTTTCTGCTTCAGCTTTCTAGTTTAAGCTCTCGAAACTTTGATGTCTATGAAAATAAAACCATGGGAAAAATCAAGATTATTTTTAAGACATAGAAATCCTGTTAGGTCTTGTACTTGACTGTTAGAATCATAGAATGGTTTAGGTTGGACCTTAAAGATCATCTAATTCCAAGCCCTTTGCCATGGGCAGGGATGCTTCCCACTTGATCTGATTGCATAGAGCCTCATCCAAACTGGTCTTGAACACTTCCAGGGATGGAGCATCCACAGCTTCCCTGGGCAACCCGCGCCTGTGTCTCACCACCCTCAGACTGATGAACTTCTTCCTTCTATCTAGTTGAAATCTCCCCTCTTTCAGTAAAAACCCCTTGTTCTATCACTACATGCCCTTGTAAAAAGTTCCTTCCTAGGTTCTTTAAGTACTGAAAGGCCACAATAAGGTCTCCTTGGACCCTTTCCTTTCTCCAGGCTGAAAAATTCTCTCAGCCTTTCTTCATAGGAGAGGGGTGTGGATCCTCAGAAGGCTCCTTCATGAAGGGAAGATAAATTCATCTGATGCAGGGGTGGTGTATCAACAGCTTACTCAACCCAAGCCTTCTGCCTTGTCTCTAGATGTCCCAGGACCACCAAGGTACCATTATTATTTAGTGAGCCGCTTATGGCCTTCATATCGGATTATTTCCATACTGGTGAATCCATCCGGGGAGCTGTGTGAGGCCTCATCATAGACACCAAAGCAGAGTCCAGCCCACTACTCCTCATATGCCAGTAAAGTGCCTCCATGCAGGGAGTTTAAGAAACAAAAGCATCTACAGTGTCACACCGAGTGTAAGTCCCAATGTCAGCTGAAACGCAATGAGCTGTTAGGATTTAGGGAAATGTTTTGAAAACACAAGATTTAAACCCTCCCCGAAGGCTTTCTGTACTGAATTTGAATTGCAAATAAGCGACAATATTTTCTGTTTCCCTAGGAAAAGTAAGCAATAGCAGTCAGGAGTGAAAAACAAATGAAAATCCAAGTTCTTTTGCGAAAAAAGGAAAAATTGGAGTGATCGGTATTGGAAACTTTAGTTAAATAACACGTGGTACTTTTGTCCTTTGAAATATGGTTCAATAATTTTAAATAAGCACTAAGTACTACAATAGCATAGGTAAATCTTGCTGGAGACCGTAAAACCGGTCGCTTCTGCTTCTGCTCTGGCAGTTACAGGTATTTGCTATTCAGTCTGTTATGGATAACCAGAAAATAGTTTGAGTGCAGAAAGTGCCTCAGGGATAAAAAGTTTGAAAAGAAAAATGTAGCTGTATATCATTGGCATTCATGAGAAAATTCACATTAGATGCCTTCAAATCAGGTGCTCAGGAGACAATATAGAGATCAGGAGCAGTGGTGTGCCAAGAATGCAAGCCTAGCTGGGACAGGCTCGGCTTATTTCCTGGCAGATGAAGAATACAAAAGTATCCAAGGCCAAATTCCAAAGATAATATAGATGTGTGGAAGCTGGTAGGAGGGAAAGCTGAGGCTGCAGAATAAAAAGGCTGTGCATGGACTCCTTGGATTATAGCCTCTTCTCACATTTTTATTCCTTTCCTCCCGTAGGCATTCCACAGATCTCTGTCTGTAGGTAGTTACACCAATATTCCCGCCCTGGAGGGAAGCTCCTCTGCCAGCACCACTGTGGAATTTAGACCCAAATCCCTGTTGTTAAACATTGCCTCTTTCACCCGGGCAAAAAGTTACTATTTCTGCAAACATAGCTACATTTTGCCACGGGTAAAAATGTCAATTTGCTTGAATTTAGCTAAGAGCAAAATCCCATCATTCCCACGGCCTGCCAACATTTACCTCGGCAAGATGTCAGTTCACCACCTGAACCGACTCTTTCTTGCTTTTATAAAACTAACAGACAATTATGGCAGAAATGTGAAATGTTGCATATTTTCATGAAATCTTGGATGACAGCAGAAGTGCATTTTTTGTCCTTTGTCACAGACTTGATCTTTTAAGTGTTTTGTTACTCAAAAAATAAGCTGTTGAGGAAAGTATAGGTCTTGAAACCTAAAGCCCGGGCACTGAGTTGAGCCTCAGCTCAATAAAGAACAAAATATTGGCGCTTACGTTAATGCACTAAATATATGTCAGACCATTTTAATTAGTAAATGAGTCTATAACATATCTCCTTCTAATTTCCATTGCCAAGGGAAAAAACAGCAATTCAACTGCAAACTTCAGACACACCACAAACAAAAAACCCCGTCCCTTCCATGTGCTAAGTGCAATGCCACTAAGTCAATGCATCTGCTCATATCCCATATTCCGACTGAAATTGTCAACATTCCAGCTACCCAGAAATGCCTGGTGAAATCAATACTTTCATGCACTTTCTGTCCAATAATAGCACAGAATCATAGAACGGTAAGGGTTGGAAGGGACCTCTGGAGATCATCTCATGCAACCCCCCTGCTCCAGCAGCATCACACAGAGCAGGGTGCCCAGGATCCATCTAGGCGAGTTTGGAATCTCTCCAGAGAAGGAGACTCCACAACCTCTCTGGGCAGCCTGGGCCAGGCTCCGACACCCTCACAGCAAACAAGTTTCTCCATGTGTTTAGTTGGAAAATTACCCAGAGTATTTGCAAGGCTGCGTTGGTGCTGTGCTGGATGCAGAGCCAAAGCTGACCAGTGTATTTCCCCCAGACTCATCTCAGCCACCTTTTTTCCACCACGGTATTTCCATCTGTTCATCTCATATACACCCCTGCATGTCACATTTGGATGTCTCAGGAAGATCTGTTTCCTTCCTCCACAGATAAGAAGAAAAAGTGACAGCTAAAAAAATATCTGAGGATTGAGTCTTTTCCTATGGATTTCTTTTCTCTAATGGGAAAACCACAAAAAATGATGCTGACTACTTCGGTAACAAACATATTTGTGTAAATTACATACTGTTGACAAATGGACACGCAATCAGTATTTTTAGGGGAAAATGTAATGTTTTCCCCATGATCATATTTAACATACTTTGTTTTCCATCTATCTATCTAGACAGACTGTTCAAACTGTGGCATAACAATTAGAGTAAGTGATAGCATTACATCCAGAAAACAAAGAGGATGATGGCACAATTTATCTTGTTACATTTCTTGATTTAATGCCAGTCCGGGATTTCTAGTCTGAACCAGATTTTTCTTACGCTATAAATATTTCAGGTTTTTCATTTATTCTTGATTTAGTTTGACAGTAAATAATCCCATGGAAGCTGCTGTTGGAAAGACGTTGTAAAAAATATTAAGTGCCTGCTTGCCAGTTAGGTCCTTGAGTTTGTCAGAGTGAAATAAGTAAAGCAGTTGGGTTACTTAAAGGAAATGTGTGTGTGTATGTGTATATATATATTTACAATACTACCCTATAATTTGCAATCCTAGCAGAAGGAGAATTACAGTTCTGAGGATTGATCAATACCTTATATGAATACAAAGAGCTTTGGGTATATATTCTGGATATTGGCAACAGCGGGCCACTCGCTTCTTGGGTTCAAAAGATTCCTATATAACCCAACGAGGGAAGAATAGAAAGCAGGGAGTATTTCAGAAGGATCTGTCCTTGCAGGAAAGGACAAGCATCTTGGAAAAGGATGGATCTGGTCAGTTAATTGGCTTCTACAGGTGATTTTTTGTTGTTCATAATATTCCCTCCAGGAGGCACATGAGTAACACTGGAGGGTTTAAGTCCTTTTCTTTTGTGCTGTAATTGCCTTTGGCAACTCTTGCACCTTTAGAAGGGATTTCAGGTGATTTGCACAAAATAAATCCCCCACACAATCTGTAAGGACCAGAAATAGAACATGTTTGGAAGATCTTGAGGAAAGGGAGTTGGGTGGGACCAGAGGAGGCAGCACTGGGAAGTGCCCTCTGTCCATGTCAAGGAAAACAACCACAGAAGAACGCCCATCACAGGAGGTGAATGCAAATAGAACTACCAAAGAAATGTGTGACGATGCATGAAATTCATTGCAATAACTTCACCAGAAGAGGATAAACCTTAGACAACACTAGTTATTATCTACTGATACTAACACGGGCACCCAGCAAGCTCCTTTGTCAGTCAATGAGCATTTTGAGCCTCCTCACCCCGTGGTGTTGCTGGACGCACAGGTTGTGGCTGTTTGGGGAATCTTCCTGTGGGAAATAGATCCCTCCTGCTAACCTAGAGTTAGAAAAACAGGGTAAAACTGGGACACAGGGGAAGGCAGGGAGTCAAAGCCACAAAATTCCTATAGGAGGAATTAACATGAAATCTTAGTAAATAATTAAAAATCTAACTTACTTTTTGATCTGAAAGGCTACATTCTGTTTAGGAAGGCCAAGGAATAAAAGAGAAGGTTTTTATTTTTGTCTTAAATATCAGAGATGTGTACGCCAGCTTCAAGACAAATATTGACAAACAAGAGAAAGGCTGTGAAATAAATATGATGCAGTTCAATAAGGAAAAGTACAAAGTTTCACACTTAAGTGGAAGTAATCAATGCATACCTTCAGTATAGGCGGGTGGTTTAAAGATGGGGTTAGAGCGGAACCTGAACTGAATGCAAGTAGGAAAAAAAAGTAGCCATCCTCATTTGGGAATGTATAGATAGTAAATGGCCGTTGGTGATCCCTCTGCCTCAGCTGGAGGATGGTGCCCAGCCCTGGGCAATGTGCTTGCAGAAAAATGCCAGCCATGCTGAAAGAATCCAGAAGAGACAAAAATGAGAAGAGATGAAGAAGCAGTGACTTAGGAAAAACAAAATTGGAATCCTTTAATATAAAACGTACTCGTATCCTTCAGACGTGCAGAAGGTATCGAGAGAAATGGCCGTGTCCATTGGCAGTAGACAAATAAAGGCTATAAATGTTAGGAATGACTTTTAAACCAACAATGTTGTCAGGCTTTCCTGAGGAAGTTATGGAAAGACTTAGATCACCATAGGTCTTTGAAGGATGATAGGCAAATATTTATTGAGGATATTTTAGGTGCAGTTACTGTTGCTGAAGACAGGATTGATGTGTAAAAGCACCATCCAGCTCCTTTTTCTCTGTTGCTACTTTGACAGAATTATCAAAACTTCACTTTCCTTTTTTTTAAACAGCTCAAGCCTTTTATACTTTTAAATGGTGCAGAAGTGCTTCGGTAGACCCTAGATGTGTGTGAAGTAGGACTTCACAAAAAGTTAAAAAACCCTCTATTCTCTGCATTCTTTTTCTTTTTTTTTTACCTCAAAAACTTACAAGCTTGTCAGCGTTTGATCATGTCCTGTCTCAAATGGCAACGAGCAATGGTGCACCAAGTTTAGATGAGACCTGAGACCACTGAGAATTTTTAGGTGAGTTTTATAAAGACTTATGAACAGAATTAGGTCCCTCATAGAAGTGGGATGACTTCCAGAAGTGTTGAATTTCTTAATTTTCTAAAATACATCTCTCTCACTCATATCAACAATAAATTTCAGAGCAATCCTGTATGATATCTTTTTGCACTGGTACAAAAATGAGACAAGAGAGAAGAGACTATGGATCTGTAAATGTGGATCATAAATGTAATTTCTCAATGGAAAATTTTCAGCACTTAAAAGGTTTGGAATGATTTTATGTTTTTATAAACCCATTTTATTAAGTGATTTCTGGTTTCAGCTGTTTTATGAACTGATTCCCAACTGCAAATTGCTAGCTTGTCCTTTGGGAGTACAGGCCAAACAAGAGACGTTTTCCTGGTTAAATTCATCGTATTTTGACTGAAGTGTCAAAGGAAATAAAAGTAAATTGTTATGTAAATCCTTAAGGGTGAATGTTTCATTGCTGAAGAATAAGCCTTAAGACAAAAGTGTTTGTTTGGGATTTCTTTTACATAGTGTACAGATGACATTGTATTGCCTTCTCCTCCCATATGGGATCCAACATTTTGCATCAGCAACTGCTCGTGTTACAATACATTCACCAAAGGATCCTTTCTGGGATCAGAAGCCAGGCTACTACACGGCGAGAAAGATCATCAAGTGCGATGAGCATGGAGGAGTCAAGAAGAGGACATTTTGGCAAACACCCTTTCTTCTAACCCAGCAATGTTTGGCACGTGGACCACCAGCAGATTTTACATTCTTCCTTGGAGAAACTTGCTCCTGTGCAAGTGATCTCTGTGCCACATGGAGTGGATGGATGTGTCTCAAACTACACGTGTGCTTTTCCTTGATCTCATCTCCAGCTTTGTGGCATTTAGGAATGATTTTTATGCTGGCACGATCCTATCTAGACTATTTATTGCATTTTTAGTGTCTGAGTCTTTGAACGGTGCAATAGAACATAACTTACACAGGGAAAATTGGGGTATTTACTTCGAACCTGTACTTGAATCACCCAATATCTCTTCTTGTTTTTTACAGAATATCAAGGTAGTCACAGGAAGACACACTTTACTTTCCGCTGATTGGATGGGAGGAATTTTTGACCTTGGAAATTGGAGATGGTGTTGCTATGGAAACTAATAAGTCTGCTGCCATTCATGAGCTGCAGCACAGGTAAAATGTTCCACTATTAGTGTTTGTGATTGATAAATCCATATCAGTATCATAATTTTTCTAGAAAGGAGAAGCAATTACCAAAACTAACAGTACTTAGTCAGATGAAAAAGTGACTAAGGAGCTTTTCATTAGGACATGCTTTAATTTTACGCAACGCAAGGTGCTGCCTTTGAACGAGGAAAACACGTTTCAGGATCATAAGAAAACTCTACTCCAGGTAATAGCTTTAAAAAATATTCTAAACTAACATTAAAAAAAAAAAAAAAAAAGTACAATTGCCACTTGGCTAACAACATGCACATGAGCAACATTTCTTGGCCACAGCATCACTAACTCCCAAGCCAGCAAATGGAGCTGGACTGAAGGCTGGAACAGTTTATGAGAGTGTTGCATGAATGGTTTACATTCTACACTTAATGTCATACCCTTCAAATGCCTCCATACTAGAAAAGTGTCTTTAAATCACATTTAACTTAAGGACAAGTAAAAACATTCATTTATTAAGTCCAAAATGGGTAAGAATCATAAGGACTATCAAAGCGTAAGTACCAAAAATTAAATAAAATCTTGCTTTATGTCCAAAGCAAACACAAATATTATTTCTTTTCCTCTGCTTGGCATGATGATAGACCCTTATGCAACCCACCCTATCACTGAACCCAGTGCTGGGCATCCTGTCAGACCTCAGTTTGTATTCAGAGGATAAAATGTGGTTGGAAGAAGCAGGACTGGTTTCCCCATTCCCCTTCTTGAACATCCCTTGTGCTTAATTAAAATATCAACAGGTTGCTAACATATTGTAAGAGAAAATGTTCTTTTCTGCCTGGCTGGGCATTGTTCACAGTGAGGGTTTGGTATTTGGAGTTCATTCCTCTTTTGAACCTTTCTTTTAATTCAAAGCATATAACTTGACAATCCTGCTTCATAAAACCATATAAATGGGATTAACTCATGTGACTCATTACAGACTCATCTAAAAACAGACACAAAATGGTAACTGAACTCTTTGAGGTTATAATGAATTTGGGGATGGACTGACCCTTCACACTTCTCTGTGATAGAAACCATGACAACTGACTTTTGTCTACAATTAATGTATTGAACTCTAAATGGATGGGATGTTACTCATGTACTTACGAGGAAATTGTATTAAAGTAACCTCAAATGATACCTAAATTAATTATGTAGTGCATGAGTCAGCTACTGTTTGAAATGAAGAAACAGAAGCAGAGTGCAGACTTCAGTAGTATTTAAAAATATGATTTAAATTAAACCAGATAATATTTTATCTAACAGATTCCAGGTAAAAATGTAAATCTCAGGATCAGACTTTCTGTTAAATCCTTACTAAGTGACTATTTCAGTAACAAGCCACTATGTTAAGGACTTAATAGTAAAATATTTGTAGAGATTTCAAGTAAGCAATCCCTCGTTTAGGCCCAGAGAGGCCCAACTAAACACAACAACCTCTTTAGGACTCCAGTCACCCCTTTCGCTGCCCAATGCAATGCCACAGCATCATCAGCCCTCTTGGGTACTTCCCACAGACCATTTCCTTCTTTACAAGTCTAAGTAAAGGACCTGGACCAATCTTTTAGGGTACAGGATTCCGCTGTAAGTTCTTGATTGCTTTAATATGGTGAAAGAGATGGTGGTCCTGGAGTACGAGTCACCGGAGGAGCAGTATAGCTTGGTGATGGACAAGATACTTTTACACCCATGTTTTGTATTTCCAAACATAACCTTTTTCCTTGCTTTCTTTCCACAAAACTCTCCCTTTTCAAACTTTTTGTCATCTTTATCTTTCTTGCTAGAGGATCATCTTTTAATGAGGCTCAGTATCCTGAGCCAACTGAGTTAAAAGATACTAGGAGCACACTTTCACGTTAACATGTTCAATTTTTGGATGTCTTAACAATAGACAGAAATTTAAATGTTCCATATTCCCAGGCACCTAAAGTAGATCACAACAGCACTTTTGTCCTCATCCTGCTGTCAATTAAAGGAACAGCAAAAGCTCCCACTGACTTCAGTGAGATAAGTTAATTTATACCTGGGTATAAATTAACTCCATTGGTTTTAGTGGAGCTATGCTGATTTTCGCTACATGACAGTCTGAAATATGCGTGATGGTAATAGCCAAACCTGTGGTTAGGGGCAAAACTTCTTTGATTTATTATATGGATGGCTTGCATCAATTTAAGAATAATAGAACTGTGTGGGAAAATTAGGAACTAGTCATGATGCTGAGCAGAGCAGTCTTGTAGGCTGTGGTTTGAAAGGTAAATCAGGTTGTTAGGTGACATTGGTCACTCATTTCTTCCTTGTTTCTACCTCAGCTCTACCAGACATGTAGAATGAAAATGATATTGACCTATAAATGAGTTTTAAATCTAAGGATTAAATGTGCTGTACAGCTGAGCTAGATATTTATTACCCTCCCAAAATGGTAATTCAATTACTCAAAAAATCAGACTACCCCCTATATTCTCTCTATGTGGAAAGATCATGGAAACGGTAATATTCCTTTCAACTCTTATTTTCCAGCAGAGCTTTTTTATGTGACTCAACAAGGGTCTTTGGGGTTTTCTTGCAAGTGCCTGAAGGGATAAAATAAAACAATGTATGCATGCACAGTGACACAGCGAGGGAACAGATTAGGCTTTTTTTCCTAACCCATTGCTATTTAAATGAGATAATCTGATCCAAGCAGAGCACCAGAGGCAAGAAGGGTGATGAAGATAAACTCAGAGATCATTACTTTCAATTCTGTGTACTTGTTATAAGGCTGCATGACAACCATCTTCTTATGCTGTTGTTGAAATTTAAACATCGTTTGGTATTAATACACAAAGAAAGAGAGCTCACTTTCTGAATTAAAGATCTAGACAGAATTTTGAGACGCTGACATGAACCGTAAGGTGTCCAAAGTGCTTAAGAAATAAAATAACTATTTCTTCACACCAAAACTGTCTCAAGTTTTCCTCCTATGGCTGCTCCAAGCTCATGCTCCTTCCTCTGGAACTGTTGTGCAAGGCTGGTTGTCAGTAATATCATATGGAGAGAAGAAGCTATCTTGAGCATCCATCAGATGCACCTTAGCCTGGTATTTGGAAAGAGGTGTAGACCTGGTTCTGCAGCAGGTTGCCCATGCACAACAGGTGCCTCCTCTGTCTGTCCTTCTGGTTCCTCCATCCTCTCCCTTGTCAATAAGGATTTAAGGATTCTGTCCAACACTGTAATGCAAAGAATAATTTGATAATAAATACGTTGCCAAAGCCATTTGCCCACCCTTTTCTGCCTGCCCAGTTTAGGAATACAGGATAAATACAGGTTGCAGATCCTAGGTGAGAAGAGGAAGAGGTAGAGCTTGATCTTTCCAATGGGTGACCTAAGTATATGGTATTGAGGGAACAAACAAGTCTGTTGGTAGCTCCCTACACAGCTGGTTATGTACAGTCCCACTTTGACCCCTGTTTCACTGCAAATATCTGAGCTGCCCTGCTTCCTGCTTTCAATTCTCTGAGGCTCTTTACTGTTCAGGAAGAGGATGAGAGTTATCTTCTCATCATTTCTGCAGTTTCTGTCTTCCTCCTGAACAGCTTATCCACATTTCCAGTGAACCTCCTATTTCTAAAGGGCCCCCTCTTCTATCTGTTTCTTGATGGCTTCTGCCCTTCATATAAATCGATGCAGTCTTCCATGCAGAGATAGACTTTGCAGCTGTCCTTTGCTGTGCTGATCATCTTGACCCCACCACGAAAGCAAACAGCTTTTCCGGGGTTAAAGATGAGGAAGAAGGAAAATGTCAGTAAAATCTATCAGGCTCTTAAAATTAGCTATAGACAATAGAAGTCTTAAAAACCCAACCAGCCAGTCTGAACCCGCCTTTTGGAAATCAGGCAAGAACTGTATTTTTACACAGTCCTTTGGCTTGCTGGCTGAAATTCAATTGGAGATGCAACTGCAACCTCCTGGGCTGTATCTTGGCCCGTCATTTTGAGACTGCTGAATTAGAGAGAGAAATTTCATGATGTAAAGTGTCCTGATACTCCTTTGGGTCACAGCATGATGAATATTGAATACATCACATCCCACACTCTGTCTGCAGTCTCTTGCAGATTTATTGTTAGCATAACAGCACCTTTAGGAATGGAACAGCAGACCATATATTTTAAGACAAGTGACATCTTTGCTATTTCTAACAGCGAACTGTGGAGATGAACTAGTCCAGCCTGGAAACATTAAGGCTTCTCTGAACAACTAGAGACATTCAGAGACCCACTGATGAGTCAGAGAACAATAATAATTAGGTGTCCCTTGGACAACGTGGAAGTTTTCCTGACTTTGGGAAACAGTGATCCTGAAAGCTGTATTTCTGCAAATGACTTCCAAGCATCTGGCAGGAGAGGATGACTGGTAATGCAATGACCTTCTCAGGAGAGTGAAGAGTCTTTGTTTCCATTTCATGAGGTGCC
Organism: Coracias cyanogaster; assembly: GCA_033124195.1. Lineage (NCBI taxonomy): Eukaryota > Metazoa > Chordata > Aves > Coraciiformes > Coraciidae > Coracias > Coracias cyanogaster. Next base: position 22,153 of record JAVSBS010023574.1, on the reverse strand, counting down.
ATGTGGTTCAGCTCATTTCCCAACATCAATGAACAACAAATGTCCTGTGGCACAACAAAGCCAGCAAAAGGGAACTCCTAATGCCCGGAAGGTGCAGTGCTGGGGTGGGCAAAAAGGGCGATAGTGAGCCACAGAGATATGGGCAGCCCTTCTCCTGCCATCTCAAAGACAACAAATATTTTGGCTATTGGCAAGATGCAGGAAGATGGACAGTGACTCTATTTCAGAGAGGATGGGCTATGAAGTTATTTAGCTACTTTGGATGTTAGGAGGCTTTACCTGATTTCTGCTTTTAGAAACACTTCATAAAGCTTTTGCTAATTACACCACAGCTTCACTCTCCTTCATACACAGTTGGGATGCTCTAGGAGACACTGCTCTGACTGCCTTCGATGCAGAAGGAAGACACTCAGGGAGGTACTTTCCTAATAGAACAAGCTGCTTCTCCAACACTTGGAGGCCCCAGCAGAGGCTATTGCGAGCAGTGAGAGAGGGAAAAGATCTCTCAGGTGTGACCTTCACTCTCATCTTTCTCTGGTACCTCATTCGCTTTCCCCTTACATGCAAGAGGTGAACTGTCTGGGTCTGACACAGGCCAGCAGCATCCCAGCTAAAAGCTGGTACTCTGGCAACTGCCACATGGACGCTCAGATACAAAACCAGGACCTAATACTTTTTGAATCAGCAGGAGAAATACAGTTATCAAAAAAGACATGGCAAGATGTGCAAGATAGAGGAAAAACCATCACAAATAGGAAGGGAAAATGAGGTGTTTTTCTGATCCATCACTCAGCTTGGAAGCCGTTGCATTTGGAAAATATTATCTCAAAATACTGTCTTAAACTGGAGAGTGGAGTGAGTCACAGAGAGTGAGATGCTCTGCCCCTGTTCATTTCTGGAAGAGTTTACACAGAGATGGCCTCTCTGTATTCAATTTTAAGAACAAGAATCAGCAATTTCACTGCATTCAATCCTGTCTCTTATCGGAACCACAAATTGTTTCTAACTCAAGGACAAAACCCAGGCAAAATAAGCCAGTATGTGAGAAATGTGAATCTGTGTCCTCAGTGCAAGGCAACATAGAGGACAAATCCTCTAGTGACAAAGAGGATCAAGGAGGACTGGTGCTCAGGAAGCCTGTGAACAATTCCTGGCTCTACCACCTGCTGGCTGCTTGAACAGGAGGATGTTACGTGGGGTTTAAGATAACTATTTCCTTCAGTACTCAATTCAAAGAGGGATATAATCACATCAGTTTGTGGTTTCAGCTGTTATGACAATGAAGCACATGAAGAAAGAAATGACAATGCAGCCACGATGAGAACTTCAATACAGAAGTGACAACTTATGTGAGTAGCAATTAGCCGGTGTGTCGGTGAGAAGGACTCAACATCGGTATTTTTATGCCTCCTCCACAGATTGCAATGGCAGCCTTAGCTCTTGCTTTGAAAAGGGAAGACCTAGGGCAAAGCTCAGCATTTCTGAAAGCCTCACCTATTTAGTGAATGTGAGGGGGTCTGAGCTTTTCACTGAACAGAGACAAACTCACCTCCCAGCTGTCACTAATCTGAGTGGGCAACAGAACGCAACACCGCCAGGTTTCCCAAGTATACCTCGATACATGGAATAATAATCATTCAACGTCATAGAACATGGGCTAGACTCACATTACAGAAGATTCCTCCTTATCCTTCATTTCCTAGAGAAATGTCTTTTTTTAACCCCCCCGAGTGCACAGACATATGGTGAAGAAGAAGTTAGAGCTCAGATGCTTCTTTGAGGGTGCACTTTCAAATTTTAGGTTGCATTGATTTAGCTGTCACAAAGATGTTATTTACAGTTCCAGAAGCTAAGTGGAGCGTACTAGAATTCATGGAAGTCATTACTACAGTTTTATGTTTTCTGTATGGCTCTAGTGTATAAGTCTTTTTCCCATAGTCTGAAAGGCCTAACCCATTTTTATAGTGGTTTAAATAATTACTACTTCCTAATCTCTTCAATTCATTACTTTACATTAAAAAAAAGGTGGTTTTTTTTCCATACGGTGAATTTTACATGGTTTCTTTCTGTTTCGTATCAAGTCATTTCATCTCACTATGAAAGGCTTATTAACTTTGTAAAATAACATCCTTGTACTTTAGAAGTCATTCAGATTTTTTTCATTTTTTTGTTTGCAACAGCTTCAAAGAAAATTCAATCGCATTTTATTATCACTGCCAAGGAGCTGAAATTAGCAGGTGATTAAGCACTTACAATATTTTGAGCATTTTCTATTGCCAGCAAGAGAAAATTTAAGTATAAAAGAATTAAACTTAAAATGGCACAACAGTACATCACTGAAATAGTTTGCTGAAGCATGCCCCTGTTTTCAAGTAAGATGTAATTGAATACAATTCTTCCAGCTCATATAAAGATTTGGTGGAGAGCCTGCTTCCAAAACTCCAGATCTGTTAGAGATGAGCACAAAACAAGGTGAAATGTACATCTGCTGTAGCCTCCCACATCACACAGGACTTTGCCCTGACCCTGGTGTCCTTCATGGGTTTTGTTCCCACCTAGAGACCTCCAGAAAGAAGCCCATGGCCTACGTTTAATCTCTCACTTCTATACCAGGCTGCCCTTTATGGTAACTTTGAGGACATTGGTTTGCAGAGGTCACCATTAGAGGAGGGTATTTTGTTTATGAATGTGAAACTGAAATGGCAGGGTTGGATTTTGAGATCCCCCATTTCGGCACTGAGGCTGCTGTATCTTGATCCGCCTCATGGTTATGGGAGTCAAATAGTTACCAACATGGACTCCCTTGGGGATTAATAATCAAATCCATTCTCTTTTTACCTTCACAACTAATGGCTCAGTTAAAGCACTGGCCTGTGAAACTTCAGATTTTATTACGGTGAGGACATGTCCTACAGGAAATGGAGCATCTGTAACTCTCCACTAGCGGAAAAGTTGTGTAAGGGGAGAGTAAGAATGAGGGATTTAATTTGGTTTTGGAAATCAGGCCTTGGAAATGCAAAAAAAAAAAACAAAAAATTTAAATCTGCCTTACTTAGAAATGGAAACTCAGATGAGATTTCCATGCTCTTTAATATTCCCATCAAGCAGATCTGCCCATGCTGACATGGGTGAAGCCCTTGCTCCCCAACTTTTAAGAGCTGAAACAATATTGGCTACTTCTACATAATCACAGACTGATGATCCCTTCCATTGTTTGCAGACGCTTGAAAATAAAATGTCTCTAGTTATCGATTTGCTACTTCTTTTTCATTTAGCGACTATTGATCGCTGTTTATGTGTGTGTGTTTCTTGTTGAGCAGAAATTAACATTGAAAACTTCTTGGAATTCACTGCATTCATACCTACTTGACATTCCTGGGGAAATCTTGCTACCACAATCACTGTGACTGGGGTTTTCAAAAATCTGCTTTGTTTTCTCCAATCTCTTGGCAGAAAAAAAAAAAAGAGATTTATAGACAAAAATCTTTTTTTTATTGTTATTATTGTCGCCACTTGCCTGGGACAGAAAATGCAGTTGTCACAGAGTTTGAACTCACAGAGTCATTTCAAACCACACGGTATTATTTAGGCTGTGGTTATCGTGCCTACATTACAAAAAATAAACCTCTTAGGGATGTGAGGCATTTTTTCATGACTATCTGGAAGAGAAACTCTCGTGATTGCCACTAAAATTGCTTGCTGGTGTGTGTCTGGGAAGCCAGCTCTGGGAGACATGCTGATCTGTAATTTGAGAAAAATATGGATGGATTAGTCTAGTGGGGCCATGTGTAGGGGCTGGTTGAATAAGAATGTCTGAGATAGAGATGAACCATTGTTTGACTGAAGATATTACATCCGTAAAACAGCCCTCTCGTTGGTCCCTATTACATTCAGATCCTATAGTTTTCCTAGTTTTGGTTCTATCAGCTCCAAATACAGTCAAATTCACACATTTTCCTTGAGATTAGATTATAGTCTTGAACCTTCAAATAATAATGCAAGTAGATGATTTCCATTTCCCTTGTATTTGGTTTTCAACCTCTGGAATTCCCCTTGTCTATATTCTTTTGTTAAACTTCAAGGTTGGACTCTAAAAAAAAAAAGTATCAAAATTAAAAGCAATTTTTAATTCTCCTGGAATTACATGGTTTCAGGAACTGGAGAAAAAGCACGTCTACCATTTTAGGATTTATGTTAGTAATTGCTCTAGCTGATAGCATAGTGATCATAATTAGCGTCCAGCCAGAGAGAAGACTCTGCAGAAATTGAGACGAGCAAGTAAGAGGACAACTTCTGGATGTGGAGGTAGACTTCAGACACACAGGAGACCTGCACTTCCCACTTCTCTGGGTCTCTATCTGTGCAAGGTCCACCTGGAGATGACAATCCTTGTCCTAGTAGGGCAGCCTAAGGAGGGAGGTGTCTAAAGTCCTACCAGCTTTGCAGAAAGAGGTAAATTTATAGACTTTAATCCTAATCTCTATGCCTTTACTTTTATATATTTGATTTTTAGACCCTTTTAGAATTTTGGCAATAAGATTTTTTTTTTCTTCCTGCATAGCGTAATACCATGGTATTTTCTCCTTTGTTCAATATTAATATATGCTTTATTGTTCTATTCTAATTACAATCTCATTATTAAAGGGGCCCTACGTTTTCCTCTGACAGATATTGCATCTCATTGTTAGTAGATCTTGGTTATTCTGCACTTATAGTTACTAATAATTTGTAGCAATTGAATTGGTATTAGAATATTACTCAGCTAAATCACTTTTGCTGCTAATTAAGGCACTATCTGTGACATTGTTTAGCTCCAAACATCATGCTCCTGCTTTTCAGCCTGCTATAATTACCTGTAAGTCATTCGTTTCTACTTATGTAAGTCAGGTCTTTTAATCAAGACTCCTGTGAGCTTTTCCATGGGGCGAGCTGCCGTTGGAGGGAATGAAAAGTTCTCATGGACAAAGATATTTTTGTAATGACAAATGCACCCTTCACTGCAGCCCTGGAAGTGCTTAGAAATGGAATAATTGTACTTGATGGTTCCAAAGTGCGCACAAAAGAAGGAGGAGGAGCTGGAGGGAAAAGTGAAAGATTACCAAAGTAGGCCAACTATTCAAGGTATCAGCAAGGAAAGTCACCATAGCTTTAAAATGCCTCCTTCTCACAGAACAATTGTCTATAAGATTAGATCTATCACACTATTTATTGGGATAATATTTTCTCTGAACAAGCAGCATCACTTCATTATTTGGCCGGGGATGTTATTCACTTTTTGCTCCCAAAGAGAAGATACAAAAAAAGTGATTCTTGAGTCATTAGTGAAAACTCCCGTTGATGGCTACAGGGCTAACTGATGCGTGTCTGGTGTAACGTGATTCTCTTTTAGTGACAGGATACTTGACATATTCTGTCCTTTGCAAAGATTTTACACAGATCCAGGAAAATCAGAAACACTTTGTTTCTGAGCAGTTCATTCTGTAGTCATTTTAGCGGACCGTGAAAAGGTAGCGGATAATTGTAACGTAATTGTGATGCTGGAGCTGTTCCGTACACACATTTGCACACCAGTTACGTAGTTTGATTTCTGCATCTTCATTAATTCATTTGCATTTCTGGTTTAAGCAGACAACATCAAGAAAGCTGCGGTTATTGGTGGTGTTGCCACCATACTCAGACTGGACTGAAGTCACGCCTCATCTGCTGGAAATGTCACCCTGAGTCCTTGGTTCTGCTGCCAGTGCTGCCCAATGAGAAGGTGGCTCAGGGACAGGCAAGAGCAGGAGAGGGAAAGGAGGTTCAGAAGCAAAGGTTGGCTCTTCTCTGTCAGCAGCTTCATCATTCTTTCATCTGACCCATGCTGGAGATGTTTTTTTTTCTATCCCCTCCCAGCATCCATGTATCTTATGGAGGAAGGTTCTCCAAGACAGGCAGGGCTCAGGCATTTCAGCGTCATTACAAAGCCTTGTTGCAAGGTAGATTATTTCTATGCGTTGATCTCGTGTCTGGGTTATATCGTTTGCCACTGGATTGCCTTAAAAGCAGATGCAAAGCTCACTATCATTTGGGAGAACTGTCTTAGAAAATAGAAGCATGTTATCGAATAAGAGAACACTGTCCTTCGGAACTGGCTTCCCCTTTGCCACGTGCTCTTTGACATATTTTGGTTTATATCGTTTCCTTGCCCCAACATACACCCAGGCTGCCACTCCTCCCACACCACCCTGGAGTCTCCATCCCATAGACCGCGTCCTGAACTCACCCTGGAAAATGACACTGTAGTTTAGAGTAAAATCTGTCCAAACTTTGACTCTTGTGCGTAGATGGCCTTCCTACCAACACAAAAATGATTTATGGAATGCTATTTCTTCATCCTCTAATATGGTCTCACTTCATACACTTACGCCAAAGAGTTTTTGATGATTGATTACTTTTCCTACAGCTTGTTAAAAACATGTATACTGGTAAAGGCAATGCAAAAGAACTGTGGGGGTTAATCTCCGGTAATATCTTGTTGAGCATTTATCAGATCCATATTTCAGTCATATTAGTCTAAAGCTACTGAAATCACCCATGATATAATGCAACTTAAACCAGAATATAACATTATATCTCCAACTACTGTTTCTAATTAGATTTATTCTGCTTTACTCTGAGTGTAGTAGAAATAAAAGAGTTTTATCTGCATCATTCTTGTAAACATTTGTGGCTTTACAAGACACAGAGTTTGCTGTAGGCCAGACAACATGTAGTCATTTATGCAATAGATACTGAATTCATCGTTGCCTGACAAGTGACCTTATACTCTATAACTTGTCATCTTCTAATTAGTCTACATTTATTTTTTTTTTCCACTGAATTAACCCCCAGCATCTCCTGAAGAGAAGCTGACAGTGTAATAAACTGCGTGGTGTTGCAAGTGGTGGTACATATGTACTCCACAAATTCCCCCTAAAGAAAGTTACATCTCCTTAATATCTTATCAGTCTGATTACAAGTTGCAATAGTTTTTATTCCCAACAATGCCACTGGCTGGCAAGGCTTACTGTGCAGTAACAACAACTTCTATTTTGAGAGTTTAAGAATAATCACATAACACTAAAAGCACACAGTCAGATCTAGGGACCAGGAATAACCCCATATTATTAAAACACATTTCAAAGTACAGAAAGCAAAGAGCAAAGCCGGTTTTATTATCCCTCTTGGAATTTGCTTTTCATAACAAATCATAAATAAGCACTCCTTACAAAATCTGAAGCCACCTGAAGGTTTATCTGAATTCCAGGTTCATTTTTGCTTCGGTATCTTTTTACAAGACTTTCTATGACAATGTTTAAATTGATAATTTCTGGAGATGTACAGGAGTACAACTTTAGGAGCTGGGTAAGCTATCATATAAATAACCTGCACACCTACAATTTTTTAACACCTCCAGGGACAGATAGGTATAGATGAAAGTTTTGAAGATTTGAATTTATCTCCTTCGCCAGTTAAATGCCCAGGTCCTTACAATACTTTTTAAATGTTGCTGTGTTATACAGATCAAGACTGACCTGAAAGGTAAGCACCTAGTATTTGTACAGAAAAGAATTAATTCCATGAACAGAATCCAGCCTAATTCACACTTTATGTCTTAAAATAACTTGTTTTTACAGCTTTGGCTAAAAATCTAAACTTCAAAATCTGAAAAAGCAACTGAAATTCATACATACTCTAAGGAAACCTGCCTTGATTCAAGATTTTATGTCAGAGTTTTATGTGTGTAAAATACTGCACTGTGCATAAACATAACTAATTTATAGGGAGAAATGGAGAAAAGGGCACTTTCGTCAGCCCAGAGCTGGACATTCACAGCAAGTCAAAATAATAAAACAACAACATGTTATACTGCACTGACATTTTGCTAAATTGTCCATATAGTTTCCAAGATAATAGATACGTGAAAACACTAGCATGCAGAAAATAAATGCTGTAACACAAGAAGTGTTGTAAATTCAGTTGGATACAAATATTGAGGAGAGGAAACACGTAATACCCTACTTTCTTTTCTTTAAAACTCTGTTCTCTAAACCTACCTAAATTAGAGCAGTACCTATCATTGATTAGGTCATTGGCCAGAAACGTGGCCTTCAGATGGTTGTCATAACTCTACTGGTGATACCGCACAGCAGCCACATTAAGTATCAGTGAAGATGATACAATTTTCCAAGTACTACACATCAAGCAAATACGTTCTCAGCCTTCTGGGACAACCTTTTCTGGAGATGGACGACTCCAGACCATGATATATGGGCTGAAACAACCAGTCCCTTGTAGGTCTTTATGGTGCCTTTCCAGTGGGTTTGATCAAGGCCCTAACCCTTATGGTACTTAAATGCCTAAATCCTACTGAAATCAGGGGATCAAGAGCCTGAATTTAAGTATCACCCAACCTTTCAGCTTTACAACCTGAAATTCTCCTCCCCACTCCATCTCTTTTGATTTATTTATATTCACGAATGACGTTATTTAATGCTTTTTTGTATTTTGCCTTTGTATTTTGTTTTATTTTGTCTTTGTGTTTATTATATTTTATTTCTCACATTATAAGCGAACTACTCTCTGTCCCAGCTCAAGTTCACTCCAAGGAGAAGATCTCCCGCACCAAGTGTCCTCCTTCCTTTGGTACATTATGGCATCAAACTACTTTCCTTTCTATCAAATTTGCTGCAGTTTGACTTTCCCCACTGGTCTAGATGAGATGACTAATCCAATTTCCTTCTATGCAGAGAGTCCTCTTGCAGTTCTTTCTGCACTTCTACTTTTTTCCCTGAATAGCCATCATTTAATGCCCTGTTATCTTAGATGGCACTCATTTAGTGATTTATTAAGCAGTAATTTAGCAGCCTGTTACCAGTTCCCACTGCATCTAGGAAAAATATGCAATCCAAGTATACAAGGTTTCCACAGAATTACAGCATTTTTGGATCAGAAAAAAAAAATGATTGAAAAGTAATACATATGAAATGTTTTCCCCGCATTTCATTATTGTCCCCACACTAAAGTTCCCATCAGGCTATTCTGAATCGAGATTGCCTGATCTCTATTTCTGTTTTCAGCCCAAGCAGTGAAATTGTACAAAATTGCAGAGAACTCAATGGACTGAGACAGACATAGGGAGGTCCTAAGCCTGGACTCAGTTCTTCTGCCTGAGCACATACTGTCCTTTCTATAGGGTTCCTAGGCGGGGACAAGGCATGAGGCTTAAATTTGGTTTTGTGAGAGTTTCTTAAAATACAGTTTAAATGAAATAACGGGCAAGGGTAGAAACCAAATTGTGCCCTAAGCATTAAATACAGTAACATAGAGGGATCATTTTTATCTGCGACATGAAGTAAACGCTTAGTGCAGGTGGCCTTTTTAAAAGCCATCTCATACTTCATATTAAATATAGAGCATGTCTCTGTGAGAAGAAGTTGCCTATCTTGCATTAGTCAGAGTTTATGCATTTATAAATCCCAGCTGGAAACGTGGTTTTGCAAAATAATTCTAATAACATTGGCAAAGACTTGATTCGAAATGAGAGCTTTTAAGATCTGGATGAAAATAGAAATATTTTTATTAATAACTCATTCCTGTTTCTCAAAAATGTCAGATTCCAATAAAAAAATGGAAGGAGAGATACAATGGAGTTGCTAAGGGGGTAATGAAAGAACAGTCAGCTAAAGGGGAACTGTCCATTGAGCAGGTGCCAGAGATACAGGATTTTTTAGATCTATGTACAAAAAGCATTTCTGGTTCTGGTTTCCCTCTGGAAACATATGCACAAGAGACGCGAGAGGACAAATTATACAAAAATCTCCCCAAGTGCCATAACATCCCACGCTCTACAGACTCTTCTCTGGAGTGCCTCAGGCTGGGTTAACAAGGACACAAGAACACTCTTTTGGACTGTTTATAACAGTAGAGCATGAAAATCATGTCAAACATCAATATCAGAAGAGGAAAGTGACTGCTTGTAGAACAGTAGATGTTCCACTTTCCCAATTTTCCCCAGGTTTCCCTGTACACGTGGCTCCAAGCCGTACGTGGTCAGGTTAGCCCAGCCTGCTGAACCCTTCTAAAGGAGAATTTCAGTGCAGTTCTCCTTTCAGTTGAGTTTTTTTTTATTTTGCTATTTATGCTGTCATTTTTTTTGAGACTAGATCGGATAAAGGTCATTTTTTACTTGAATGGAAAAGAACAATACTTTGACAGTAAGACATTCCCAGCTTGCTGTACATCAGCAATGTTGATATTAGCTCCTTTAAAACAGATACTGGAGACAAAAATTTCCCAAACAACTCAATTGCTGGCAGTTATTTTCCAAAAAATGAACATTTACCAAGTTATGTTTGTGGCTTCTGCTAAATTTTAGGGTGCCATTACCGAAAAGACTTTAGCTTCATTTGTGTTTGCACTGAAAAAGATCATAACGAAGATATGAAATAGTCACAAAAGATGATGGCTTAAAATAGTGTCTTTTGGCTGATCTATAATAATTTGCTTCGGCAATTTTATTCAAGAACATTAGCACTGATCGTTTATGCTGTGTTCCTAATTATTCCTGAAAAATTGTGCTGCTACTCATGCTGAAATGCATAACGAGCAAAGCAGTAGGTTAGTTCAAAATGCGATGTTCTAACTGGTTTTTAATCAATGAGTGATAATGATAGCTTGTGTTTTGACTTTCACCGTTTAATTGCCAGTAATAAAGCAGATCTTAGTTGATGATATTTAACAGAGTTCAGTTTCATTTATCTCTGTTTATTCTCTTTATTCTAAAAGTGCCCAGGAACTTTCGGTGCTTGACACACTAACAAAATATACAATGCTAATTATATTTTGGTTGCCTAACATTTCCCACAATACAGGATTATGATGCCCTTTCACGGAGAGCTTTCGCACCTCACTGTTTTCGGCAGGTTTCAGAGGTGCAGTAAGTTTCCAATGGTAAACTTATGTTCCATGAAATCCCAACCAGATTTTTCTGAGATACAAGCTGTTTAAATCACTATTTACCTTCTGCTGCTTATGATTGTCATGAATTTTTTTTTTTTGCCAGAGCGCCAAACAATAATGAAACAAATTTTCTAAGGGTGAGGCAGATCTGCAGGTGACTCTGTAAAACAAAGTACATCTCATCCAAACAGCCATAATGGGACAGATTAAAGGTGCAGCCAACTGATGACATGACAACCTGCCAAAAGTAGACACCTAAAGACCACCTCAAAAGCAGCTTGAATACCATATTGCACATTCCTCTACTTTTACACTACCTGCAACGGCCAAAGCAGAGCTGAACAGCGATGGTTTTTCTGGCCTGGATAGTGGACACAATCAATCAAGTAAAATTCCTGGGGAGCAAAGAAATGTGCTGTACACCACATACCCAGCAGCAGTTCTCTAGTTGTATGGCAACACAAAGGGCTGAGAGAGAAAGCAAAGAGACTTTTCTACTTGACCCTTAAGTTTCTTCACTAGCCAATAATCAATTCTGCAATAGACTGACCTGAGTTTTGGGCAGGACCAACCATTTTTTGTTGACGTTCCAAATTTTGTTTCCATTTACTAAACAGATGTCAATACTGTGATGACAAGCATATGTAAATCAGTCAGTCAATACAATAAATATTTTGATAATATCCTGCCTGATTAATGTAATTTAAATCAGGATCTGCCTTAGGTTTAGAGCATTATAAATATCTCTTGCATTCCTCTTCAATTATATGTAAGAAAATAAAGAACTTTTTAATCTTGCCTGGTTTGACATTACCTTAATTGCTTAAGATGATTTATTTTCCAAGATTTTATTCCCAACTTATCAATCACCTGAAAGCAAGAAGTAGGTGGCAGCTTGAAATTTCTATATCAGATCTTCCTGTGTCCTAAGGATTTTTACCATGGCAGTAATTTGGATTACCAAAATAAATTATCTCCACATGTTTTTATTATTATCCTCATGATGTCTATTATTTGTTATTTCAGAATATAAACCTTTCTATCCACATAAAATAATTTCTGATGTTGAGTTCTTACAGCTAGCTCTGACTAGCTTTATTCGTGCCTGTTATTTAAGGCCGACTGGAAGAAGGAAGCGGCAATGAAGCAGCCACTTTGTTCCAGTTATTCAAAGTAAATAAGTAACATTTAAATAACATGTACACAGAGCTTAAACATCCACCTGCAATTCAGGTCCGCTATAATGGTGATTGCATCTAGATTTCTACAAGGTCTGGGACTCATAATACTGCAAAACCAAAAATACTACTTCACATTATGACAAGCGTCCTATTGAAGATAAATGGGAATTACAAAGTGTGCTCTGTGGAAACAAAAGAAGACTCATAGTTGGAAGATGCTAAAGCAAACAATTTGCAAACTAGCTTTTTCGTCATTTCTTTTTGCATTCCAATGTGGCCGGAGCTTTGCTAATAAGTATCTGCCTAAAAATAATGCGGCTGTCATCAATATCCAGAACCTATTGCACGCGGAATTGGTAGAGTTTTCAAACACCAAAATATTTAGTACACCAAATAGAATTTATGACACAGCTAATATAAACGGAAGAGCAAAGAGACATTCTCAGCTGCTCTCTCCCCTCTTTCCCTACAGTGTGCGTGTAATTAGTTATAAGGATGTATATGAAGTATACATTTACATACACACGAGTATAGGACAAATGTTACTTAATAGTGTTTGACACAAGACAAAAAATGAAGTATCGGTTGGTTATACTTTGTTCAGTAGGGATTGATCCAATGCCCATTGAACTATATGAAAGACTTTCACTGACTTCAAAGCACTTTGGCTCATAGTCTGTACATAGAATTAAAATAAATATATATATATATAAATGAAGCATGAAACCATCTACTACAGCCTAAAAAAAAGTTAGTCAAGCTTAGCATTCATCAGGCTGCTGCAAGTTTTCTATACTGAAATTACGGTCACACTGGGGAAAATAATGTTCTAGTAAACTCAGTATTTTTCAGTATTTTCCCAACAGACTCCCCAAGTCTTTCTAGCATTGGACAGGAAGAGGGGGGCCATGGAAAAAAAAAAAGTGTAAATGCAGCTTGCTTGTCCCAGGTACCTCAGGCTAAGCGAGAACAGGGGGCAGAAGAACACAGCATTTCGGTCTAACTCCTCGAGACCACTCAGTTTATCCTAACAGAAAAACTGGGAAAAGAGACAGAGGATCCTGTGCTCAGCATCTAAAGGAAGGAGGCAATGGAGCACTTGCCTTTGTCTCCCTCTGTCTCCAGAGCCCTGGGACAGGAGCATACAGCTGCAGGGAAGAGGCTTAATGAAAAGCCTGAAAAGGGTCTGAAATTGAGCTTAAGGGCTGGAAGAAATTTTCACAAATTTATTTTTTTTCCCCCATTTCAGGTATAAGCAGAACTGAAGCTTACCAAATTATTCCAAGCTTATTCAAATTAGTGTTTCCCTCTCTCTCCCTCTCTACAGAGCTTCTATCAACAGTTGCAATGCAGTTTTGGAGTCATCATACAAAGACCCAGAGCTGATCAACACTAGCAGTGTCAAAAATTATCTGAGCTTAATTAATCGCCATCTTCCTAAGATGGTAAAGCACAGTTATATCTTGTAGGAAAAAAAAAAAAACAGAGAAACAAAGTGCAGGATTTATTTAACTGGCAGGATATTAAATGATATAGCTGTTATCTTCTCCTGTATTGTAAATTATTGAATTAAGCCTTCAGTCAGTTTGGCAACAGTGCCAAATGAATATTACAACAGTACAATGCAGCAAACAGTATCTGTCATCGAATCTAGGTCTCACTTATAACTGAAATTACAGTGAACAAAATGCTTGTGCAGTAGATTGGAAAAGGTTCATTATTATTTATTCATCTTGCCTAGTAACACAAAAACTAATGAAATTTCATTGAGAAGAGCGCATGTCAGGATTACTATACATCATAAAGACACATCCCCCTAACTTCATTGTGGATATTTGTCTCCATAATTAGATGTCTGTTCCACAATGGTTCTGGATCTGAAGGACATGACCAAGTTCATGACATAAAGCAAACCACCTGCACAAATGAAAAGGCTTCCTTTATCTTGCCTACATCTTGCACAATAGCACAAAAGTCTTCAGAAAATTCTTTCTATGGAACCTATGAAGTCATGCACAGTTAATTCCAGCACATTTTTTACAAGAAAACATTATACTACCAATACAGGTCACATGTATTTATAGCCCCCACACCTATTCAGCTTTACACATATCTCCACAACGATTTCTTCATAAATCTGGGTTCATCTGTAGCCGAAAGTGTAAATTAGTGAAGCTCAATTCAACACTTTCCACCATTTTCAAAATTGTGAGCAGTTTTCCTTCACTATAGCTTGAACTTCTGGTCTGGAATCTTTAGGGAACATAGAATCATAGAATGTTCCAGGCTGGAAGGGACCTCTAGAGGCCATCTAGTCCAACCTCCCTACACAAGTAGGGACATCTACCTAGGTCAGGTTGCTCAGAGCCTCATCAAGCCTGACCTTGAATGATATCTTGGGTTTGTATTGAATGCAGTATCATATAAAGCCAAAGTAAGGATTTGGTTGTTATACTCAGTATGACATTACAAGAAACATCACATCTTAGTATTTCAAGGTCTATCATTAATTATTTTGGAATTGGAACATCTGTGTCTGTTAGACCAAAATGCAGAGGGGTAATAAATTCACTGATACCCAATTATAGTCACCTCCAAGAGTGAGGTTATTCCGGTTATCGTAGCAAAACTGCTAATGAAAAAAAGGTTTGAAGCACTAGATTTTGACAAAATCTTTTGTTGATAGACATTTAATTGAAAAAGCTTCATAATTCAAGAATATGGCTGGTTTTGCCTAATACTTCCTTAATTATTACCTGTGATATTACACCCTAATTTTATATGTGAGATTCAAGCAATCCTGAACTGCTTATATTAGTAATTAAAGCCATATTTTAATGCTATTATTGTTTGTTTTCACACTCAAATACTTCAGGAAAATGTGGAGATAGAATACAGCCTGAGCATGTTGCTTTGCCACATTAGCCTCAGATCACCCCACCTACACCACCATGCGGGTTATATTTAAATTAAATATTAGGAAAAAATATTGGAATATTTCAATTTTTCTTTTCAAGAAATCAAATTTAGGGGATATATGTCTTTCACTGAAGACATTTAAGGTTTCTGTGCCATTTGCTAGGGCTGGACTGCTCTGGTCTTGAAAGTTATGCCTCCAAACTCAAATGCAGAGTGTGGTTCTCTGGGTGAGCCACAGGCAACCTCCACCTGTGGGAACTGGGGACAAAGTAGGGCAGGCGCTTGGGGTGACAGCTCCGGCCCTGCTGCTGAGAACTCCCAGGTTCACAGCTATGCCTCTGTCCCCTGCTTACCCTCACTATTTTTCAGATCTGAGAGGAGCAGGTATCTCCAGCCTGCTGGTTCCCAGATGAAAGGGATGCCTTGCACTGTTGACTGTCATTTAATAGCTTCATATCTAAAAGCTGGGCTTGAGCACCAAGCTTCCATTCATTACCCAGAGTTTCTCTGACTTCAGTAGGGCCAGGACTTCACCCAGCATGCCTCCTCAATGCCTGCCTTTCTCCCTACATCAGAGCTAGCTAAGTGCCTGTCTGGTTTGGGGATCTGATAACAGAGACAATGTGGCATTTCACCACTACTCCCAATTTGACTTTTTCAATAGAAGCTGAAGCTTGAAAGGAGCCCTGTTTCTCTGGAGGTCTGTACATCAACGTCTGAAGGGAGAAAACACATGAAAGTTGAAAGCCCTTTGGGAAAATACTACACATTTTAGGTTGCTTCTGCCTGCTCAAACCTATAACATCTCTTCTCATCTCCCTTTCTCTGTATACGGCTCCTGCTTCACTCAGAGCTGAATGTCACTGTGAGGGAGAGGAGGGGAGCCTGCCTCCCATTGCCTGTGCTCCTGACAAGTTGGTTTTCTTTCTACAGAATGCTTTCATGGCCCTTTTCTGCTGGTTTTTTTCCCCATTTTCTCTTTGAGCGTTACTATCTGATTCCTTGAACTGATGTGTGTTACTTCACGCTTTGCTCTTAGCAAACAGTGTCTCGGGCATTACCTCTCATTTTGCATCTGTCACGCTCCCTTTAAAGTCCTTGAGCTACCTGGCCTAGGCTTTTGATGAGGAAAAGAATTACTCTGTTCTGCTTCTGACATGATTCAATCAAAAGCTCCAATGTTATTTGCAAGGAAAGATTCCATCACATTTAAAAAAAAAAAAAAAAATCTGTGGGCCCTACAAATTCCCTCTCTTCCAATGAAAACTTCCCAAGCCTTCAGCTGTGAAGAAAATTAAACAGATTTTTGAGGTAATTAGGATTTTTTGTGGTTTTTCTACCCACGCTGTCATTACAAGGAGGAAGTCTCTAACTCACCTGTCCCATCCTTTTTGCTAGAACTGACAGGTGTTTTACTATCAAGCTGATTTAAAAGAGGCCTCTTAATCAGATGTCAGCCTTGGCCTATAAAGTCATATTAATGTTTTGGATCAGATATGAGGCTCTATCTAAGGCATATTAAGAAAGATTCATTAGAAAATCACAGCCCCTGGAATTTACAGCCTTCCTGGAACTTAATAGCCTGGATAAATGCCTCCTTATCTGGTTTGCTTATGTGAATTATAGTAGTTTTGCATTTAGAAGCTTTTTAGAGTACAGGTTTTACCATTATTCTGACCTCTTTATTCTTAGTCTTCAGTAAGGATATACTGATATCCTACATATATACCAGCTTAGGAAGCAGCACGACCCTTCCACATCTACTGCATGAGTCCAAGGGAGGAAGGAACAGCCCCAGGCCTAGGCCACCACTTATCTGGGATTCCTCAGTGCAAGACTTCTAGCTACTTATTCTACAGCGCAAAGGACTCCTCGTCTCCGAGTAGCTCCACAAAGCATGTTGGCAGCAGAAATCACCACAGAAGATGCAAACCCTGCAGACTTTGAAGCTCTCAGGCCAACAGAGCCGTACATTTCTGGTCCCTGAGCAATGAAACCTCTTGAGTTTGTCTACCTGAAGCCAATTCACTCAGGCAGACCTAAAGCATTATGGGGGCTTTCTTCACAGAGCATGCCATTTCTAGGACACTTCCAGTTTCACCAAACAGTTGATCTGATATTACTGATCAGTATTGATTAACATAACTAACCACTGCCCATAAAACAATGGGAGGGAAGCACTGTGATATTGCCCACATTTAGTGCATCTCCAGGACTAAACTACAGCAGTTGTTCTGTTACCCAACAACCTCTCCCCAGCCAAGAAGTGGGATTGAGAAGAGGAGACTCATGGCTTGAACAGGCTTAACGAAGCAACCAAACTAATACCAACGGAAATATAAAATCTATGAAATATAAAGTTATACTCAGCCCAGTGAATGCACAGCAATCACAATAAACACAAAAGCAGTACTCTGGAGCAGGATGATGAGATCTTCCAAGGACTGGGAAAAGCAGGAGGAAAAGGAATAGGAGAAGCCCAAACAGACACAGCTCCTTTATCATAAGCATGACATTTATGGGATGAGATACATCTGCGGCCAACTCAGGTCAGCTGTCCTGGCTGACTCCACACTGCTAACGGCCTGCAGACCATGGCTGGCCTGGATTCTGCCCCAGAGAAACCAGGACAACCTCCTAAGGAGCTAAATATTAAGCCAGCCAGAGTCAGATAACAGAAAAGAGCAGGGAGGAGGATTTGGCTGGAAATTAATTTGATTAAATGTGGGCTCCAGATTTCTGTTTCATTCTCCTTGTCTGGATAAGCATTTAAATATTTACTTTGAGTCACCAAAACCCCTTTGACCGCATTTGACATGGGTATCATAGACCAATATAATTAACTGTCGCCCATAAAGCAATGAGAGGAAAGCACTGTAATATCCTCTGCTGACACTAATTATGGAAAAAAAAAATCTTCCTCCTCTTCCATTGGCACTGTGTTAATCTCCATACTGGCGGAAGACAATATAATCTAATGAATAAAGAAATGTTGATACATTTTCATACTGTAGATTTGAATTTGGACTAGCATGATTATGGTATTTATGGAGATGGAACTGACTGGGTTTTTTAAAGAAATACATTTTAATTTTTCATAAAACATTTCATAATATAAGTTTATATTTGCTTTCAAGCACCATGCTGAAGATATCCACAAAAGTGTTACGAATAAAAGTGATACATTCAAATCAAATACATTCCAAAAGATTGAAAAAATCCGAATTATTGAAATCTTAACAAAAGTAAACCGTCCTACAAAGATTCATTTCTCATGCTTATCTCTAGAGGAATCACGGTGACTGGTATTGAATCTGGAGAACAGGGGAGAACTATATGGCCATTCTCTGTACAAAATGCGAAAGGATGCATCAGGAAATTAGAAATGACCAGCCTGACCTTTCCTATAAATAAGAGATGGACTCATAGTACGCCATTGGCTCTGAAAGTGCACATCATTTCCCACAAATTTGGTGTTATTCCCTGCTGCAGATCAGGTAGCAAGAAAAGGATATTAAAGAGAAAACAAAATGATAGCATACAGCCACCTTTACTGAAATTAATGGACAATATTTCGGTGATAGGGACTGCGACGTGCCTATTGTAAAGGCATTTTGTTAGGGTACATGGAAACTATTGTGTGTCCTTTTTGACACAATAAAGGTCTGCTGCATTATGGATACTGAAAAGGAATACAAAAACGAAGATGTTCAAAAGTCTGAAAACGACAAATGAATCTAAACTCCATTTAGGACTCATCATAGGAATTCAATTCCAGATTTACCAAAAATTTTATATTTTTGTCAGATAAAAGTTTTTATTTTTTATGTACAGCAGGTAGCTCGCCACTTAATTTCAGGCCCACCCAGCTACATTGATTTTAAAAATGGAACAATGATCCCTAGGTCATTTTGGTGCTTTAGAAAAGCTTTTCACTGGCAGTTCTGGGAAGGTAACGAGAAGGACTAACAGGCAAAGGAAATTAAGCCAGAAGGGAAGAAAATTCTTACCAAAGACAAGTCAAAGGACCAATTATAGAAAGAGCAAAAAAAAAAGAAGTCTTAACATTTGTCAAGGGATTAAAAATAGAAGAGGAGCAGGAAAAGGAACAAAGATTATTTCCCTATTTCCCAGCCACCATCTCTGAGAGCCACTCTGCCTTGCCCTGCGTGGTTTGCTGAACAAATCATCTCCTCCCTTACTCCCCACAAGAAAGACTACCATGAGAAACAGATATAGTTTTGGTTTACTTTACAATCACTTGATTCGGGAAGTATGAAATAAAAATAATTTGGGGTCTTAGGTCAACACTGAGAGACGTTTAATCTTTCTGATCAGAAAGTTGGAACTGTAAGACATGAGTTATTTATTTTTCCTACAGCACCTTGCTCTATGACTAAAGACCCCTGGAAGAACCACAATATAAAGAATAATAAAAAGAGGAATTTAAGCTCTAAGCAGAGGTAAGGGATGAAGCACAAGGTTGTCTTTAGGTATTTGAGCAACAAAAGCAAACAGCAAGGTCCTATCGCGTCTTGAATGTAGTTGAGTGACAGCTTCTTTCATTGCATTTGCTTTGTATTTGCTAAGATTTTTCACTCGTGCTGCTCGTTATGGACAAATCATTAAGTATTTGGAGACTCCTCGAAGTTTGCATATGGTCCGCCAAGTTTAACAGAATGAAAGAATTATGGAAATTTATATTTTTAATGTGATTTACTGCATTTTTATGGTCTATTACGTCACTTATAATATCACATATAATACTCAGCCAAGTTTAATATTTTGTCTTCAAACCACTAGCTCCTCTCAGCTGCTTTACTAGCCTGATGTACTTCATATCCTAAACTGAGAGCATGTATTTTTTCTTTCTAGTATGCCCACGCTATCTTCTTTATAACATGAGATACTCTCAAAATGATACGTGCCTATCCAAACAGCTATTGTGGCATAAAACAAATCAATCTTTTTTGACTGTTACTTGAAATTTTACTCCAATTCCTTTAAAGGCTATTTCTCACAGCTACTGCTCATGAAAACACACTTACAGCTGGGCCGATGTTTTGAGTTTCCAAAGGATATACAGTGTAAACTGTGCTAACAGGCACATGGGAATGAGCATCTCAATTAAGATACATGGAAAACATCATGATTATCAGATGCCATCCTTGAAAAGGCTTCTGGTCAAAAAAGCTGAAGTATTACACGTTTTCATTTGTTCTTCACTCTCTAGAGTTTTACCAGATGTTCCTTACTTTTGATTCAATGACGTAGAAAAGTCTGACTATATTAATCATTAAAAAGCAACTTTACTCCTAGAATGATGAGGTTGTTAAATATTTTGTTTTGATTAAAAATATTTCAGATATAAAAGAAAGATTCAACATCAGTAATATTTTAAAAAGCCAAATAGTATATTCTCATTACTTCAGGTAAAAATTATTCATACAATTCCAGGACTGGGACTCTCAGAACAACAACAAGCGTCACAAAAAGAGGAAAGCTGACAACGATGCTGATCTGACTTCTTTAAAATTTAGAGGAAATAGATAAAAGCGGTTGAAAATTATGAAGAGAGATGAATATGTATAAAGCTGGGAGCAGATACAGATGATCTGATTTTTGACGTGCACCTTTGCTTAAGGCCCTGAAGAAGGTGCTTGGCTTGACAGGGTGCCAGCAGCTGGACCTGCCTGGGGCTGCACGCTGAGTTAATGCATCAGGACAGCTGATCATCTTTGGGGATGCAGGAGGAGATGTCAGTAGAGCAAAACCCATTGGCAGCAGTTGAGAAAATCCTCCCAGTTATAGAGCTACAGAGCAAGAGGTTTGCACTTGGCAACGTGGGGACCCAAGTGATGACATGAGGTGTGGTGAACTGGTGGCCTTTGGGAAGTAGGTTGTACCTTCCCTCTCTCATTACCAACAAGCAGATAAAACAGGTTAATAAAATCCAATGGGATTACTGACAATTCTGTTGCTTCCAGAACACAGCTGTAAAGCAACTAGATTTTGGGGTTAATACCTCTTCTTCCTAGCTGGGTAACTGAACTGCAAACTTCCTGAGTTTCCTGGACTCACCTAAGACCTCTGAGAACCAGAGGATGGTCCAGTCTCTATGCTTTATTCAAGGATGTGGGAACATTTATCTGTTCTGCCACTGGTATTCAACTATAGCTGTGAAAAAATCATTTAATCCCCATGAAAGTTTTCCTTGCAAGAACCTCTGAGATTTTGAGGAAGCAGATCGGTCTCGCCCCAGCCCACGTGTCTGTTATTCCCTTTTGTTTATATGCTGTAATTAGACTCAGTGGGTCACTAGGAGAATACAAGTTCTAGTGAAAGCCATGAACAATCAACTTTTATTTAATGCTGCTTGTTTTAAAAGGGCCCAAATGAGGGAAGGGGTGGGGAAACAAAACCAAACCAAACAACCACAAACCAAACCCTGAAACCAGGCCTGCTAAAGGATACAAAAATAATATATCAAAGGATGTGGAGGGTTAAAGGAGAACTAAATGACTGATTCCGTTAGACTGTGATCTCACCTTCTAAACCCCTTCACCAGAAAGAGAGGCCAAGTGGCAGAGGAAAGTCCAGCACCCATCATCCCACCATGACATACCTCCTGATCTAGAAGATATCTGCTGGTCTGCTAGATGTCCTTCCTCTCCCTTGCCCATGGCACGCACTCTCATAGACCACGGCAAAACATCTGTATTGCCAGAATTTGGCTGCACTTGGTAAGCTGCACGTCTTCAAAGCGTGACATAAGGCTGACATCCACTTCACCACATGAGCAGGGAGGTAGAAGCACCAAACACAGAAAGCCACAGCTCCCATCTTTCCTGCTTTCAGTCATGATCTAAAGCAGAAGTACAAGGTAGATGGGTGTTGTGCTGGTTCAGCCATCATCATTTCATGCTGCCATCACACAGGCCAACACTGAACTCAGCACCATCCCCTCACAAGTCTTCTTTCAGACAGTCCTGCCAGAGGTTCCTGTGGGCCCAGCTCCTCCACTGCCCACTGTGGTGCCAGCATCACCTGCTGGACACAACAGACAGAGATGG
>JAVSBS010023572.1:0-31547 GCA_033124195.1 Coracias cyanogaster | reverse complement strand
TTTTTCCTTGTGGAATTTTGATTTTTTTTTTTTTTTTTTTTTTCTTTTTTTCTTTTTCTCTTAGTTGTATATTTCATCTCTATATCTAGCTCTACAAGTGTGGAATCAGGTTTCACCCTGGAGCGGAGATTTTGGTGTGTGGTCTTCAAACTACATGTAACAAGTCAAAACTTTAAACTTGGATTTCTATTTGTGTTGTCCCTGCTGTCCCCAGCCCCCAAAGGTCTTTTTTGAGATTATTTAGATGGGATTCTACAGAGATGCTAATCTCTTACAACACTCCCTTGGAATAAAAGGAAGAGGTTTATGGGGCTTCTGAAAACTAGGCCCAGAAAGTTGTGTGCTGGCCATTTCAAACCAGTGCTCCCTTCTGAGCGTGCTGGTTCTGGTTTTTTTTTCCCTTCCCTGTCACATAGCCGCAGCAGAGGCTCCAACATCAAAACCAAACTTTGTCTAACTTTCAGTTTGAGGTGACTTTGCCTCCTGTTGGCTGATCGCCTTCAGAGCCAACTCCGTGCATGCTGAGAGAGCTTTGCCTCTTAAAAACTCAAGTCACGAGCCGGCATGGGCTGCGTCCAAAAACATACGGCCAGAACGTGGCAGTTGAAGACTTCACCTTGAAGCTTTTTGTTCTGCAGGCCCTGACTGCGCATTATCTGGTCCATAGTGAGCGACGCTCATAGAATAAAACCACTTTGGATAGAATATATTTGTCTAAGTGATTTCCCACCTACCCACACCAGATTGCAAGATTTGTGTGTGCAGGTGCCGCTCCAGTTGAAGCTAATTGCAAACAGAAATTAAATGTGATTTAACTGTTTCAGTTCAAGCTGCTTATAATTAATTTTTGTGCCAGTGTCTGCAATTTACTGGCACGAAGCTGAAGAGATGAGATGTACGCGGAATGTTTTGTATAAAGTCAAGTCAATTCACACCTTTTTTAAAATACTGAGCGTTGCGCATGGGCTGGACTGGAGGCAAATTGAGATGAGGATCTGGTTTGGTTTTGTTACAGCTTTCACTTGGGGTGTGGACACTTGCAGTGGTATTGCTGACTTGCATTTTGATTTTTACATCTAAACAAAAGCTAACTTTTTGCAGCAGGGCTGTAGAAAAAAGGTAAATAATTTGGGGAGAGGGGTGGGAGGACAATTTTTGTTGCTTATGCCAAGTGAGGGAAAGAGGAGGTGGAGAGCAAGGCAGCAGAACAAAAACAACGTTCCCTCTTCCTACCTCAGATGAACATTATTTGGCGAATGCAGATCCTGCCAGCATCACATAACTGATTTTCCTATGGCATTTATAGCACTAGTTGGCTTTCAAAGATTAATTCCCTTAAATCTATCTCAAATTAAAATCAAACCAACAAGCTGGAAAGTCATGCCATAAAGCCAGTCCTATGTGACTTCATTTTGCAGCTGCTTTTGCTTTTGACCATACACCAAATGTTGTCCCGTGTGAAACCCCTGAGGAGCTTTTCTGCGGTATTTCATAAATGACATTTCAGTTTAACTTTATTTAAAAAAAAAAAACACCCCAAAAATCATATGATGTTGATAAATTTCTAGTAGAGCTCCTTCAGCGTTAACTCTGTTACTGGTCACCGCTAACACGAAGAGAGGTGAGTGAAGACCTCCGAAGACTTTTTACAAGGGAATTTACAGCAGTTTTCCATTACTCTTGAAACAGCCTACAACCATTAATACGATTAAACGCCTTTAATTTTTTTTGCATCTGTTTTGTTGGCTTACGCTCTATCTAGAGTGGACTTGAATAAAGCAAACCACTTACACATCGCTCAGTGTTTCACCAGCTGCCATTGCTCCATAACGCTGCTTGTCAGAGCCTCCCGCTTTTCATTTCCTCGGTGGTGCCTTTCTGCTTCAGAGGTTTCCGTCTGCCTGTGTCTCTCTCCTGGCAATCTTGCTGTTGACAGGACAGTGGGAAATGTGCTGGAAGAAGTAATGAACAATCCAATTGAGATCAGAATTGACAGGCGCTTTTATGAGAAGTTTGCAACGGTGAATGGGAAGTTGCTGCCTGTTTGCAGCACTGTGTAGTGTTAGGATGAGAAAAAAGGATTTGGGGGTGCCGAGATCTCAGGGTTTAGCTGTTTGAGCTGGAATTACACCGTAGCACTGTTCACAAATCTTACATTTCGCCTTTTCCCTTCGCTGAAAAATTTACTTATCTTAAAGGTAGGCAGAGGGAGGTAAAACATCGGCTTTCAGTTGGGCAGGTGAAAAATTTACTTATTTTAAAGGTAGGCAGAGAGAGGTAAAACATCTGCTCTCAGTTGGGCAGGTGGAACTTGAGAAGCCTGCCTAGCAGCTAACTCCAAGGCATGCTCAGGGACACAAAGGTCATTTACAGCAAATTCTGTGCTCATTGCACGACGTTTACCCAGGACTGAGAGTAGAACAGCAAGTTCCTTGTTTTTCAGCCGTCGCTGTGATATTTCCATCTTTCAGGGATGGAAAAAAGTATTTGCTGTCACTCTAGCAAAATGCACGAGCCTTTTCTGCTTCGTGTACCGTGAGAAAAGGTCTGATAAAGGGCGTTTGCAATTGATGAAGAATGAGGTGGAAAAAAAAATGAGCTGGAGTTCCAAATGTCAAGAGGAGTTAATGTGCTGGAAATTTGAGAGAACTAAATCTGATCTTAAGACCTCAAATAAATTTGGTTCTCCATTAGGATGCTCTCCTTGTGACTTTGGAAATTTGAGGGAGTTGGGAGGTCTAATGGAACTTGCAGGAACATTGGAGTTCATTGAAGTTTGTCTTCTGCAAAACCCTGCTTGGAAAGGTTTCTGTGTATGTAAATAGAGCAGCTTTGTGTCAGGTAGTGAAGACAAGCTGACCAGCTTGGGACTGCTGCTTCCCTCTCTGCTGTGGGGTTGTTTTATTTTCTTTTTTCTTTCTTTTTTTTTTGTTTTTTTTTGTAAGCACTAATGCTTTGCTGTTAAGTTTTTGCTTTCATTTGGAGCTTCTCTTTTCATGTGTGTCTAATTTTCATATCTTGGGCTAAGTTGGTTCATTCCTTCTGCCATTCTGCTGCACTGGTCTCATTTGAGATGAGCAGCTGGAAAGCAGAAGCCCCAGCATCAGCCAGGAGCGGTGACTGCCGCAGTGCAGAGAAGTGCTAGAAACAAGCTTCCCTTTAGCCTTTGTTCAGGCAACGCAGTGGTGGCACAGAGTTTGTAATTCATGGGAGAGAGGTAGTTACTATAAAAGCAGGGATTAAGCTGTCCTGGGGAATATGAATTGGCTTTATCCAAATATTCCTAAAGAATTCTAGCTGACAGTAATTAAGAACCTGCCTGTTAGGGTTACACGTTTTGAAACACAGATGTCTGGATCTTCTGAATTGAGGCATCTCCTGGATTTCAATTGAGAAATAACCATTTGAAATTATTTTAACAGCAATTAAATCATCTTTTCTATATTCAGTACTGTCTTATTATTTCGAGGTGTATGATAATATAAGGAGCAGATGATTTTTCCAGCACGTGATCTTTATTTCTTTTGACCTGACTTCATTTTGCCTTTTTTTTTTTTTTCCCCCAGACAAATGAGGCGAGCTCCGAGTCGATAGCTTCTTCCCCTAAAAGGGACACCATGAGCAACTTCCTACCAGACAGCAGCTGTTATGAGTTGCTCACTATCATCGGTAATGCTACTGGGGGGCTGCAGGATCAGAAATCTGCTTTGCAAAGAAAACCCCTGCTGCAAATGTGTTGGCCTTTTGGTGATCGATTGCTCATTTTTGACATTAGTGCCCGTCCTCTTTGATTTTAAAATTACTTTAATAAAAAATGAGATGCTGATCCTAAAGGCCTTCAACTGAAAGAGGCGTGTGGTGGGTTAATGATACCGAGTGTGAAGTACGGAGGCAGCAGAAGCAGCATGAAGCTCGTCCCTGTCCTTGGTGGGGCTGTGGCCTAATAATTTTATTTCTGCCTCAGTTCTGAACTTGAAAGACAGGATAATATTACTGACTAGGAGAATTTCTCTCCATGGGATACATGCCAGGGAAAGTGGTATCTGATGGAACAATCACTCTTTTTCACAAGGCCAAAAATAGTTCCAGTAGATGAGTGTAAAGATGATTTAAGGGTCAGGGACTGGAGGAGTCCTCCACAAGTGTGTGGTTCCAGAAGTACTGCTAAAGCTTTAATGCCTTTTCTTTCAGGCAGAGGCTTTGAAGACTTGATGGTTGTGAACCTGGCCAGGTATAAACCCACAGGAGAGTATGTTACAGTCAGAAGAGTGAACTTGGAGGCCTGCACAAATGAAATGGTGACATTCTTGCAGGTAACATGAATCCACTCATATCAAAATGAAGTTTGGGAGAAGACAGACAGCCAGAGCAGTGCTCATCAATACTGTATTCATGTTTCTGCATTTACTACGTTGAATCAAAGTATCTTCTCTTGGTTTTAGGGGGAACTTCATGTTTCCAAGCTCTTCAACCACCCTAACATTGTGCCATACAAAGCAACTTTCGTAGCTGACAATGAGCTGTGGGTGGTGACATCTTTCATGGCCTATGGTAAGTGGAGAGGGAATTCCTCAGCCTGACAGTCAGACCTAGAAATTAAATTTAAGAGGAGAATTACCCTTGGTTTTTCCTGACCAATTAAGAGGTCTTTTGTTTCTTTTTAGGTTCTGCAAAAGATTTAATCTGTACGCATTTCATGGATGGGATGAGTGAACTGGCTATTGCATATATCCTCCAAGGCGTATTGAAAGCACTTGACTACATCCACCACATGGGCTACGTACACAGGTATTAAAAAGAAAAGGCAATCCGTTTTCCTGCAGTGGGAAGTTCTCAGAAATACTGCTCATCCTTAGAGCAGGGCGGATAGTTCAAGACATGTGGAAGGCACTATCCAGATTAGTATTACTTTGCTGTTGGAGCATGTCTGTTTTATATCATGGGAAATTAGGTCATTGATCTTACTGAATGGTGTGAAAGCGACACTATGGAAGAAAGATCCCAAAGACCACCGTGTGTCTAAAATCACAACTGCAGCTCATGTTGAGAGGGTGACTTGTTAAGGCTCTGTTCAGATACTACTTGATAGTCTCCAAATTGAGACCGGCAGCGTTGGGGTGGGATTTCCCCTGTTACTCTTGAAGGTCCTGAGGCCATAACCTTAACATTTGGTCCAGCGTTTCTCCTTGCCACAGAAACAGTCTTTAGGAACCTGCAAGGTGGGTGAATAGAGCCCTGTTCATGTTTTTTCTAGAAGTGGTTTTGCAGCGTTCAGGATGGGCACTAGGAGTGTTGGTTTCCTGGTAGGATGCCGATCAAGTGTTGCCCTGTGCATTGAGCTGTACAGTAGAGTAGCTTTTATCCTTCCCATCTTGCATCTGAGGATGAATTTCTCTTCAGTATTACTTCTCTTAATCTTGTTCTAAATCACTGTTCTCCCGCCCTTAGTATTTTTTCCTTTCCTCTGAAAGACCTTCTGTTGTGAGACTTAATTTCAGATGCTGAAGTTCTGGGTTATTTCAGGTGCTCAAGTTCTAGGTTCTTTTATTATTGTATGTACTTTGGGGCTTGATGATCTCGAAGGTCTCTTCCAACTAGAATGATTCTATGATACTGTAAAAGAAATTCAGCTTACTTATGGCTCAATCCTTTGCAGTGTCCTCCTGCACTAGGTCTTCTTGGGGATGCTGTTGATGTTTTACTCATGTTTTACTTTTTTTGTTTGTTTGTTTTTCAGGAGTGTTAAAGCCAGCCACATCCTGATCTCTGTAGACGGGAAGGTGTACCTCTCTGGCCTGCGAAGTAATCTAAGTATGATCAACCACGGGCAGCGACTCAAAGTTGTTCATGACTTTCCCAAATACAGCATCAAAGTCTTGCCTTGGCTCAGCCCTGAAGTCTTGCAGCAGGTGTGGTGAACAAAACCTGCTGGTTTTTAGTGATACGTGGTTATTTCTGTGTAATTTTTTGAGCTCTTAGGGCATGTTCAGCGGGGACACAACAAAAGCCTCAGGCTTGCTTTTTCTCGTGATGGGCTCTATCCTTTTTTCCATCCTTTTAACCTTAAACCCAGTGACCTCTAGCAAGGGGAACCCTGTATTCCTGTCAAAAGGGGGAATTGCTCAGAAGCCCATGTTGCAACGTTCTCTTTTCTTTCCGTCCAGAGGATGGTGCATGGATGCAAGGACAAGGAAAGGGACAGGCTAGAGGAAATGGATTTGGGGTGGGCACAGGGGTAGAATTTGATCTGATCTGACTAAATAGGTTCCTTGTAGGTACCTCTACAGATTCTCCCATTAGCAAAGTGTTACGTTAGATGCCAGTTACCCTGAGGCAGATGCCATCCCTCCTAGCTAGCTGGTGTCAGTTAAACAAGTGTTGCCCTTAACTCTGTGTTTTAAGCAAAAAAAACCCCCCCACCACAATAAACCCACCTATATGTGGGTTGTATGATTTCTGCTCTAATAATTTGGGTTTGCTTTTCCGTATATCGAGTTACGGGTGTTGCCATGTTCCTTAAAATGCTCGTTCTTTTCCTTTTCGTCTAGAATCTCCAGGGTTATGATGCAAAATCTGACATTTACAGCGTAGGGATAACAGCCTGTGAGCTGGCAAATGGACACGTACCATTTAAAGACATGCCTTCTACTCAGGTAAGGCTTAAAAGCTGTTCCCTTCTCATCCTTCATTCTGGCACGTGGAACTGCTTTGCTGCACGGGGATGTGAGGACAGAAGGCTGCTGTGTCTGCCTCAATTCCTTTCTCATTGCTGCTTTTTCCCTTTTTAGTGTCAGAATGGTAACATCCAAATTCTCAGGACATTAGAAATCTGCTGAGAAATCCCACTGTCTAGTCTGTGCGATGTTGCTTATGTCCCTTCTCTTCCAGATGCTCTTGGAAAAGCTGAATGGAACCGTTCCCTGCCTGCTAGACACCACCACAATTCCTGCTGATGAGCTGACTATGAAAACCTCCCGGTCAAGCGCTAACTATGGGATGGGCGAGAGCATGGCTCTTAGCACCGTGAGAGCGGCCAACGGAGAGCCAACCCTGCACCCTTATCTTCGGACCTTCTCCACCTACTTTCATAACTTTGTAGAGCAGTGCCTCCAGCGGAACCCTGATTTCAGGTAAAGCTGGGTGAAAGCTGTGCTTCACAGATGAGAACTAGTAGAGGTTGTTCCAAGTTCTCTTTCCAAAAGTGGAGTGAGGAGCCATCCAAGTGTCAAACGAGCAGTGTTAACGCTCTGGGCACTTTCTGTAGAAGAATTACTTTGCAGTCTTTTTTGGCGGGGGTCGAGTGGTGCTACATGTCAGGAAAAGAAACTGAAAAACTTGTATTTCTAGTCTCTGTGAGACTGTTTACCCAGTTTCCATCACTGCGTACGTCTGCTGTTCAGCCAGCAGAAAATAACGATGGGAAGTGATCTAGAACTGTATTTTCCTCTCCGGTGAGCGTAAGGTCATCCTTAACCACGTCAAACTTCTCTAGCATACAGCATTCAGAAACGCTCCTTTGACTAAATATTGGAGTGTGCAAGCAGGCAAATTGCAAAGAAAAAGGCTGAACAGCTTTGCATAAAACGTGAATATCAAGTGCTGCTGGTTACCAAAGGGAGATGTCCTGTAGCTGAGACATGGGAGAGGCAGGAAAGACTCTGGTCTTTTTTTTTTTTTCTTTTTTCCTCCTACTACCTGACCTGCTTATTTATTCTAACTCCCTTCTACAGGCCAAGCGCAGGCGCTCTGCTTAATCATCCCTTTTTCAAGCAGGTAAGGAATTCATGTAATCTGCAGATACAGAACAGTGGTTTTTCTGTCGTCGTCGTCTTGCTGTGCCACTGAACCCGAGGGTGGGAATGTCAAGTTGCTGAATTTTCTGTCATCTGAAAAGATTAAGTTAAACTCATTGTAGTGCAGCATGGTGATCCTGGTGTTCTCCTGGGAGGTGGATGGGCTGTTCTCAAAGCATCTCGTCCTTACCCTAAGCAGAGGATGTAAATCCGCTGGTCCTGTATGCCGGATGTTTTTCTGAGTGCTGGGGCAGGACAGTCCTAACCTGGTTCTTACTGAGACCAACCGGAGGTGACCTGTGCAGCACTGAGAGCTGGGTGGCAGGTTGGTGAGCTCCAGCCCTGGCAGAGGAAGAGGCAGAGGCTCTCCTGCCCCTAGAATGATTTGTCTGGCTTGCTCTGAGCTGAGGGTCAGGGCGGTGCTGCACTGAGGGGAGCCTCAGGACCACAGCACCCAAGTGCTGCTGCAAGGGCTGTGCATGAAGCACTTTCTTGATACAAGATGCAGTGTAAAAGTCCTGCAAAAAAGTCCTTGGTGCAGGTGGCAGGATAACACTGTGATCTTACATTCCGCCTGTAAGCACACGCTGTTCTGGCTGCCTGTATGGGCAGCTGTGGGGACGTGTTTCAGTAGCCGGTTCTCCCCTTTCTGTGCAGATCAAGCGCCGCGCTTCCGAAGCACTCCCTGAACTTCTGCGCCCCGTCACCCCAATCACCAATTTTGAAGGAACGCGGCCCCAGGATCCCAGTGGCATTTTTGGTCTGGTATCAAATCTGGAGCAGCTGGATGTGGATGACTGGGAGTTCTAGAAAAACAGGGACTGGTTCTGGAGGAGCTTTCTGGACATTGTAATTTATTGGTCCTGTTCATAAAAGGTGATAAATGTTACACATAGAAGAGTTTACAGGTCCTTGGGAAGGAACTTCAGCTGCCTGTTTACTTAAGTAGCCTGGAAAACAAATGGATAGACCTGAGCTGGAGAAGGATCAGCCCCAAGGAACTGTGGAGTATTCCAGAATGTGCAGTGCCCAGAGCCCCAGTTCCTGCAGCTGGGCACTGGTAGATCACTTGAATGGGTTGAGTGAGTCTGTTTAGTCTCTATTTATATTTTTTTCTAAAAATCACTGGCTTCCTCATATCGCAGTTGAAGGCTGCATGTCCCTACCCTCTTTGGTTCTTTCTCTCAAGGGTGCCTTAGAGCGGAGGGGGGCCAGGCAGCTCCTGGTTTTGGGCATTCTCTTAGAGCTAGTCAGGTTACTGCTGCAGTGTTATCCCAGGATAAGTTTGGGGAGTGGGGGGAGAGGGAGGAAAAGGAATCATGTTCTTAAATTCAGTCACTGTTTTGTGATGAAAAATGGGAGATCAAAGACAACCCGATTCTGCTCCAGGCACGCTTGCTTGCGTTCCTCTGCAGCACTGGATTCTTCTCTTCCAGTTCTGGAGAGAGCTTTGGCAGAGACTCTTCTCACTTGATGCTGAGCGCTCTGAACTGCAGGTCAGGGCACTCCAGCCTCCGCCACGGCTGCCGGGATCACCAGAGTGGGGGTGTCTGTACACCTGGGCCACCTACCAGCTTTTTTTATCCCCCCACCCCATGTCTAGTTGAGCCTCCCATTGGCTGGGTTGGTTTCACAGCATGTACCACTCGGACCCGCTTGTCCTCAGCACCTCGCCCTGGCTCGGAGGAAAAGTTGAATTTCATATTAAATCATCTTGCTCACGACTCCTCTTTGAGTATCATGTACAGAATTATCTTAAGCCTTCCGCGGCTGAAGGACAAGTAAAGCTTCACCTGGCTCCCCTGCATTCAGGGCAGCGTGACTCTGCCCTGCTGCAGCTCTCCCCTGTTCCACCATATTTGTTTTTTGGAGGTGTATTTGGGGCTTTTTAGTTTGACCCTTCCAAGGACCTTGGGTACTGGCTGTCATTCAACACTTGAACAAAGCACTGAGACTCCAGTCCTGGAGGTGTGGCTGACAGGAGCGGTGGTGCTGGGGACGGGTCCTCCTTGTGTTTCTAAACCATACTTGAACCCAGGTAATGTTTGTTACTCTAGTTTTTTTGCCAAAACAAATAAAATATTTCAGAAGTTGGGTTTTTTTTTTCTTAAGTCTGCTGCTGTTGCTGCAAGATGGAGTGGGGCTGGCTCTGCACCCTTGCTCACATTTCTTTCTTTAAAAGGTTGCTGTTGTGCAGCTCACCGCAGCAGCTTGTGCCACTCTTAGTTGCAACCACCTTCACATCTCAGAAACGTAGTTCTTTCAAGCAAGAAGCTGCAAACAACTGTTCTTGCTCTTTTCTGAAGGTTGTGGGAGCGTGTGCTTTCTCCCAGCACAGGGACAGTAGGACAACAGGCTACACCAGCTGGGGCAGGCCCCCTTCTGCTTCCTCTCCAGGCTCAGGCTTGGCTCCTCACTTCATTACAGGCAATTGAGATCAACAGGGAACTACTGAGGAGGGTCCAGCAGCAGCTCTGATGGTGATGAAAGGACTGGAGCAGAGAAGCCTGAGAGGGGATCTGATCAAGAGCTAAAGGGTGGGGGGCAAGAGGATGGGGCCAGACCCTTCTCAGTGGTGCCCAGTGACAGGACAAGGGGCAACGGGCACCAACTGGAACGCAGGAGGTTCCATCTGAATAGGAGGAGAAAGTTCTTGGCTGTGAGGGTGTGGGAGCCTGGCCCAGGCTGCTCAGAGATGTTGTGGAGTCTCCTCTGGAGAGATCCCAAACCCACCTGGACACCATCCTGGAGCATGAGATGATCTCCAGAGGTCCTTTCCAACCCCTGCCATGCTGGGATTCTGTGAACTAGGCTACAGCTTCCAAAAATCCTCTCCCCTGAGCCTGTCCAGGGACTGAATTGCTGGTACATAGAGAAGAAAAAGCTCAGAACCCCTCACAGCATCAGGCCCTTGAGACTGAGTGACACGCTGCAGTGGTTCTGGGAGATGAGTTTCCTCACAGAAGAGGGATGATTTGAGGTGTGTCGCCAGCTGAAGTTCTCAGTCTCTTGAATTCTCCTAGGAACCAAGAGGCAGGCAGAAAAGACAACACTGCACTGAGCTGCAAGCATCACAGATACCTGCAGCCCTGGAGGCTGCTTTTCCCTGAGTCAGCATTTTTAGGGTAAAGGACAAGCTTGACAAGCTAATATTGCTCATCCCTTTCCACGTTTTCAGCTCATTACATGCTTAAAGGTCTTGGCCGTAACTTCAAGATAGTTTTCTGCTTACACAGCAGCAGGGAGCAAGCAGGATCAGTGGCAAAGTTAGGAGTGAAACAGCAGCACCTTGGTCAAAAAAGAAGTTTTGAGGTAACTGAACGTGCAGCCTTCAACCCCTCCTTCCCCAGACACGCTGCTGGGGCAGTGGTGGCAGCAACCAGCCCTACTCAGCCACAACTCTAGGTCTGACCTTACCTGCTCTGTCCTGTGCCTGCGCAGGGCGGCAAACAAGGAGTCCAGCACCATCAGACACTGGTTTAGTAGCTGCTGGTTGGATACACGTGTACAGGCTACAGCTGCTGGCCCCACGGCAACTGCTGTCAGCTGGTTTCCCCCCCATGAAAGCTTTATTCAGCTAGATACAAAACAGGGTGCTCGGCTAGTGTGGATCCTCTCCATGGTCTGAATGCTGCTTCTCTTCCTCCTCTTCTTCCTCCCCTTTGTGTTTTTCTAATTTTGCCATGAGCTCTGAAAAACAGGAATAGGCAGGATGAGACTCTGGGAGCAGGGGCTGTCCCACACCAGGTCCTGTACACACCACGAGAACCAGGGCAGCTACCAAAACCCACCTGCCTACGCAAAGGCTCAGCTTGGAGCTACCACCACTTGCTGAGTCCAGGGCACCAGATGTTATGGTCATAGAAGCGCTCAGAGCGTTACTGACCTGCCAGCTGGAGCATCAGGCAAGCTGCTGCCTCTCCTCCCATGGTGTGTCCCCTCTACCCTCACCAGAAGCCCCACTCCCTGAGTTGGGCAAGCACAGATGTGTTTTGCACCTCCAGAGCCACCCCAGCTGTGATTTAGCATCTCCTGGCACTCAGGGAAGCTCTGTTGGCAGCCAAGAGCAGTGACCTCCAGCTTAGGGCCGGGCCCAGCCCCAAGAAGACACCTCAGGAGCCGGCGCCTTGGCTGCTCCCCACTGAAATCCCTCTCTCCCGGAGGTGCCCGTTACCTTTTGCTGGGTTGAAGACGCCATTGGTTTGCTTGTCACAGACGTAGCAGCGCTGGGACTTCCGATAGTGTTGGAGGGCACAACTCTCACAGAAGTAGTGCCTACACCTGTATGGAGACACGGATGCCGCTACAGGTCACCAGATACAACCACAGTGTCCAGGAGTTAGAAATGATTGACTCCTGCTCCCTGAGGGATGCACAAGTGAGCTGCATGCAGAGCTTCCTCTGCATCACTGTCCCCCTGAAAGGTGGTTCAGCATTGCTTTGCTGATGTGGAACGATGGCAGAGCCATCGGCGAGCTCTTCCAGGCAGCAGGTACCCAGCAGGAGCGCCAGCAGGGTGGGAGAGGCCTGGCAGTGCGTGATGTCCACGCTGCCTCCGCCCCCCAGCCCCAAGCTCTTGGCTTGCCCATGCTTCTGTTTCTCTGCTTACACAATGCAGCATCCAGGAGGAATGAGGGCATGAAAGCAAAATCTCAAGGTTAAGGAGAAAGATGATGTAAGGAGGCAGCGTCTGTGGAAATCAAAAAGGTTTCTGGACAACACAGGCTTGAGATCCCTTCCAAAGGGACGCTCCAGATGCAGTTACGAGACTCCCTGGTTATCAGAGGATCTCCCCACCCACCAGGAAGCCACGGCAGACAAGCAGCAGGTCCCACCCACCAGCCTGTGGGCAGTATTTGTATTTGCCTCGACAGTGAATGACTAGTGAACTGGATCGCCAGCCAACACTTGGCTCCTCATGCCGAACAACCACTTACTTGGTGACCACGGGGTTCTTGAAGGAACTTCTGCAGATGAAGCATTTGAAAGGCATATCCTCCTCATCACTGCTCACCTCATAGTTTTCCTCATCTGCAGAAAAGAAAGAGAACCAGAGTGGAGCAAGAGCAGAGGCTGCCAGACCAGCCCATGCGTGGAGAGAGCACGGCAGGTGGGACTGAGTCGCTGCTGGAAACAATAGAGCTCTGGCATCTGGGTGGTGCTGATGTCAGAAACACATGTGGGACTGGGATATAATTAGGACTAATGAGCCAGCGTGCTTCTTGCTCATCTCACAAGAGCAAATTCTTTTTTACCTCGCCCACTCGCTCCTATAAACAGACAAATCCTTCAGCCCCCTCCTATTTTTTTTTTATTTTGTTCCAAACCAGCTGTGACCAAACTCTTTGGCTCCGACTGAACAAAGAACACCCTCTTCCCTCACCGCACAGCAGTTCATGAGCAACACTTGTGAGCCACGGCTGCGGACACTGTGAGTGAGAAGTAATGTGACACAGCATGAAATCATCCCACCTCCTGGGCATCTGGGGGGCAGGATATGGTCACATCTCCCCAGCTCCGCAGAGCTCGCTACTGGGACCCACACAACAGCAGCACCATCCTTTCATGGAGAGCCAGAGGAAATAATTCTCTCCGGTGACAGTGGTTACCTGAAAGCAGCAGATTTGCTCAGCGCTATCAGTGGTTACTGGCCCTAAGGTGACCCTGCAGCGGGGAGTTCCACAGCTCTGGAATAAAGAGTGCTTCCTGCCTAGTATTAATCCAACCCATGGCCCAGTTTGAGACAGAGAAGTACCCGTTTCATTCTTAGTGATCCAGTATCCCCAGGTCACATTCACTTTAGGGCATGATAAAGGGCAGGGCCTGAAAGCAGGATCCACCATTAGCGTAGGGAGAGGCAGAGCAGAGGAGGTGCCGTACCATTGACCCCGTACCGGCCTTCGTCCAGTTCCCGTTCGATCTGCCAGCCGTGTTTGTAGTCCGAGCGGTCGTGAAGGAATTTGCAGCTGTCTGAGCAGCACAAAGAAAGAGGAATTAGCAGCTAGGCTGCGAGGGGTAGGGTGTTACGGGGACCCCTCATCCCAGGGCAGCCTGAGCTTTGCCCACCAGGAGGTGAAACCCGATTGCTTCCCTGCCTGCATGTGCTCCAGGGCAGCGCCAGGCTCCTGGAGCAAGCCCAGGATCCCTCGCAGGGCTGACAGGCCATGAGGATCGTGCTCTGTGTGCCGTGGTGACAGTTCCAGTGTTGCACACATGGGACGTGGGATAAGGACCAGGAAATCCCATCCCTCACATGGCCTCAGCGGCCAGAATACCTGTGGGAATGTGGGTCACTGGAACATCCCAGGGGACCCTCCCAGGACTCCTGTAACCCCTGATTAGAGGCCATCAGCTTTAGAAGGGCCAACAAAAATGACAAGAATATTACATAAACCAACTTTGCAACAGCATCACGCCCCCGCTCTGCAAACAAGTGCCTGTAAATCAGTCAGAGCACATCTTAGTGCCACAGGATCCCACGCGGGACCGGACCCCTTGGCAGATCTGGCACAGCATGAGTTCAGCTGCAGGCAAGATCCACTCACCTCCAAAGCCGCAGAACCCAGTTTCTTTGTAGTCCTTGCAGATGTCGGGCTGATAGTCCCATCGTACCGTGGCCCGTAAGTGCTCCGGTGCACGGATGGGTCCTTTTCTGCAAGGGTGGGAGAAAGCTCACGCTGGCTGCGCAGCTGCGGCGGAGAGGGCCCCTGGGGGCCTGGTCAGAACCAGACACTGGATTCATTAGGAGCTGACACTAACAGCCAAGTTCCAGCCCCAGACAGGTGACTTTGGGGATGGTGCCTGAGTTCCTCTGCAGTCTCAGTCCACTGAGGCTCATCTCAACCCACCTGACCATTCCTGAAGAGGCGTTTCCCATCGATGTGTCCTTGGGTTTCACGT
The DNA here is from genome assembly GCA_033124195.1 of Coracias cyanogaster. Classification (NCBI taxonomy): domain Eukaryota; kingdom Metazoa; phylum Chordata; class Aves; order Coraciiformes; family Coraciidae; genus Coracias; species Coracias cyanogaster. The sequence goes on along the minus strand of JAVSBS010023572.1, from coordinate 16,854 downwards.
ACTTCTGGTAGTTGTTAATACCGCGGTAAATTTTATCATCTTCCTTTCCTCTCAGCTCCTAGGAAAGCAAAAAGAAAGGTTTTTGATTAAGGATCAGGAAAGCTGCATGACACAACTTCACCGCTCTGACACCACCTTCCCAGCCCTGCTCTCCTTAATACCAAGATGCCAATAAAGCCAGAAAATTCCCCTATTTGCAAGGGTTACACTCTTGGTTTCTCAAATTTCCAGGGAGGAAGAGACTCAAACTCTTCTCAGGATGCAGAAGGGGATGAGTAGAGCGCAGGTACTGCTGCTGTAAAGCACCGGCTTTACAGAGCAAGGCTGACGCACCTCCTGGATTTTCTGGCTGCGCTCGAAGATGGCCTGGGCATCTTTCTCCTTCTCCGTGTCCAGTTCATACACTGCTGTGGCTCCCATGTCTTCTGGGCCAACAGGTTTCTGAAGGGCAAAAAGAACTTCTGACAACAGTGAAGAGAAAAATCAGACAAGACAGAGAGCTCCTTGGCTACCTGAAAGGCTGGCCAGGGAGCAAGTACCGGACACGACCCACTTCACCTTCCACCAGTTTCTCCTATCACTTAGCACCTGCCAGGGAGAATCCCCCATGGGCTGGATCCAGCCTAGTGCTTGCAGGGGCCAGAACTACCCACTGCTCCCAAGTTTTACCCTGCAGAGTCAGGAAACGCTTATCCTTACTTTACTCCTTCATACTCAGCTTCAGCTTAGCTGGAAGCTGAACTCGGGTCTCCCATGTCCAACACTTCAATCACGAGACCATCCCACCTACACACGGGATATTAAGAGAACCCAGCTGTGGGTGGCTTAAATTCAGTTTTAATATAACAATCTGGTTTGGATTCCTCTTTAAGGCACTGAGCAGACACCTGTTCCTAGGTTTTATCAGCTCTTCAGGAACAGCTGCACAAAAATCAAATAATTACAGGCAGCCTCAATTAAAAACAAATCCAATGTGGGTGCCAAAAGCTTCTGGAGCCCAGAGTTGCCATCTCTGGTTCCCTCTCCATTCTCCTACAGCAAGGAGGGCTACCAACATGCTGCCCTTCTTGGCAGCAGTCAAAGCAGTGAGTAATTACAGTACCAGGCTATATTTGGATTAATCTTTAGTGAGACAAGGAGACCTTGGTCTGACCCTGCAGCTTCATCAGTGGACAGTGAAGCGTTATTCCTATTTTACAGAGGCAGAGACAATAAGAAAATAGGTCTGAAGAGGAACATGGGTTGACACCTGATTTTAATCCTATTTATATCCTGCCCAGGCTCATACTAATGGGCTAAACTTCACTGGATCAAGAGGCAAGTGAAGAAAAAAATGTAGCTGGCAGAGCAATTTTAGCCGTGCCCAAACCTTCACAGCCAATTTCTCTCCACTCCAAATAACAGGACACCCAGGACATCCCATCCATCAACCCCAAGAAAACAATAACCGATCCCTGTAGCTCTTACTTTGTCACTAGTCACAAGGATAAAGACAGGAGCACCTTCAAAGCCACCTGCGATTCTTTGTGAAGGAAGATGGTCTAACCTCAAAAACTCAAACCAAGCCGTCAGGCAAACATGATTCAAGTGCTCCCTCTCCTGAAACTTTTGTGCACTGTTGGGCAAGTCGAGGGGTATCTTAGGGTTTTAATTCCCACATCTAAGAGAGAAAGGTCAACCTTGGGTGGCCTCCTGAGGATGCAGGGGATATCAGGAGAATAAGGTACTTGTCTATTAAGAGACATCTTTAGATAAAGAAGAAGGAATGGCTGATCCCACTTTTGCAGAGGCAAATTCTCTTGAGTGTGGGATCTGCCAGTCCCACTTGACTCCACACCCCAGAACCACGTTCTTGCCCAGTCCTTACCGCCGACCTTGTTGATTTGTAAGTGACTCCGATCTCTTTTGATGGATCCTCATCATCACTGCTGCTCAGCGCATATGAGGTCTTCTCCTTTGCGCATCTCCTGGTCTGAGGAGCAAGAAGACAGCGCGTATGAAGGATGGGAGGCTCCAACACTGTGTCTAGCTTGAGCTTGGCAGGCACTTCTCACGGAGCTGTGGCTCCCTTACCTTCTGGATCATGGGGTTGGGGGTCTCCCGCCGCCGCTCCTTCCGCACCACCGTGCTGCCCTCCTCACCGCTGCTCTCTGAGGGGTAAAGCCCAGGGGTAAGTGAGGTCCTGGGCAGCAGGACCTCAACCCAGCTGCAGGCTCTGCTGGCGGCCTCCCCGCTCTGCAGGCCGGGGACGCCCAGGGGAAGGTGCGGGAGGCCGACGAAACACCCCGAGAGCCCTGACACGGCCGGGGAAGAGCCCTTCACCCCCGCCACCGCACGGACAGCGGCACTGCTGGGCCGGGCGGCGAGACCGCTCCGTGTGGCGGCAGCGCTCCGGGCTGGCACCAGGCCCTCCTCCGCCTCCGCAGCGTACGGGAACGGCCCGGCCCCCAGCGCCCTCCCGGGGTGCCCCGCGAATCCCGCCAGCCCTCACCCTGCTCCTGGTCGCTGCTGGGCCGCTTGCGCCGGCCCCTGCCCGCCGCCAGGCCCCGCTTCTTGAACACGAAGCTGCAGACGGGGCCGCCCTCCGCCATCTTGCGCCGCCCAACCACAACAGCCGGCGGGTAGAGCGGCGCCGGAAGTGACCTCTGCGCGCAGCGCCCCCTGCGGGCGGAGGACGGAGAGCCCCGAGCGGCGGGGCGGGGCCCCCGGGAGAGCGGCGCCCCCTGCCGGCGGGGAGGAGGCAGCTGGCGGGGCCGCGGCGGGTGTCCCGGGCGGGTGGAGCCCCTCGGGGCAGCGCCCGGCTCCCGGCTCCCGGCTCCCGGCTCCCGGCTCCCGGCTCCCGAGCCCCCGGCCTCTGGGCGGGGCGGGTGCAGTGAGAGGCGGGGGCCGCGGCTCCCCTCCCCCCGTCTCCATCCCCATTCCCCGCGCATCTCCTCCGGGCCTGGCGCTGCGGCCTTCCCTGTCGCCATGGCAACGGGAAAAGGAGCTGAGCCCCGGCACCCCCAGCCCCAGCTCAGGACCCCAGCACAGGACCCCCAACCTCCACTCAGGACCCCCAGCCCCAGCTCAGGACCCCCAGCACAGGACCCCCCACCCCGACTCAGGACCCCCAGCCCTGACTCAAGACACCCAGCCTTGACTCAGGACCCCCAGCCCCAGCACAGGACCCCCAGCCCCGGCGCAGGACCCCCAACCTCAACTCAGGAGCCTCAGCCCCGGCACAGGACCCCTCAGTCCCGACTCAGGCCCCCCAGCCCCGGCACAGGCATCGCCCACAGCCGTGTCTGTGAGGCTGTGCGTGTGCCCGTGAACACGCGTGTGTGTCTGTGTGCATGCACACGCTTGCAGCTGTGCACAGATGTGTGGGCACAGGCGTGTGTATATGGGCAGGTGTGAGTGCACATGAGCGTGCTAAGCGTGGGTGTGCAAGCGTGCTAAGCGTGGGTGTGCAAGCGTGCACACGTGTGTGCACATGTGTCCCCATGCATGTATGAGGAGAGGACCTGCAGCGCTTCTCACAGCAGCCAGCGCGGCTGCAGGCAGGTCTGTGGTGCCAGGGGAGCTCCCGCGGGACACGGGCTGAGGCCCCTGCTCCGCACCCCTCGCGGGTGGGTGCTGGATGAGCTCCCAGCCCTCTCCTCCTGCAGGCCCCATCCCCGGGGGTGATGCTGTGGGAGACAAACCAAGCCTGAAGACAGGACCCATTTGCCCGTGTGTTCATGCCCAGAGCCTGGGGCAGCACACGGGTGCTGTGCTCTCAGCGGGCTTGTTTGCTGGCTTCCCGCACGCCTGGCCTCATTTTGGGGCAGCGTGGTGATCCTTGGATGCTCTTCTGCTCTTCCCCATGCCCAGATGGACAGTGGCTCTTGCAGCCCTGCCAGTCTCCTGCCGTGTGACACGTAGGACCATGCTCGTCGCTGGGGCTGGAGCTGCTCAGCAACAGCTAATTTTACTATCGAGTTAAATCCCTGTTTTATTTGCTCTCGGTGGCAGCAAGCCCTTTTGTCACAGATGCTATTTGGGCAATGCAGAGTGACAGAGGTGATAAATCGTATCAGCGCCGTCTCCACGTCCAGTAAACGCTGCCATAAATTCCTTAATTTTATTTTTTGTACAGGGAATTACAGACAAACTCTGCACACAAAGATCACCTGCCTCTGCCGCTGGGCTCGGGCAACGAGCTCAGATGCGGGGATGTTTCCAGCCGGCGTCTGGCTCTCTCCAGCGGCACCAAGCTGCACTGGGGAGCCCAAACAAGACTATTTGTTCCTGTATCATCATTATCAGAGCTCTTCCTACCACTTCACCTCATATTTTGGCTCCGTTTATCCCTCAGTGGCAGGATTTGGGAGGTTATGGTGAAGTCCTCAGAGCCACAGGGTGCCTCTGCCTTTCTGCTGGCTTCTTCGGCTGCTCTCAAACCACCTCTGAGTTCCCTTCAGGTTTTAACTATTAATATTTCACCTATTCATTCCTAATGTTTTGCCCTGTTCCCAGGGAAATTCCAGCCCTCCAAAGGTCAGCCCCCTGGTCCCAAACCCCAGGGGCAGCCCGGGGGGAGCTGCCCTTATCGCCCAGGCAGCGAATGGACTCGGCCCATGAGAACCAGCCCCGGCACATCCACCAACCCCCTGGCACAGCACCGCTCCCATGCACGGCTCATCAACTCCATGGAGTAAACCCGGGATTTCTAACACCACCACGGCTCAGTTTTAACCTCCCTGGGGAATGAGGAGCTGGGGACATTGGGATCCCCCTTTCCTGCCGCTGCCTGATACGATCCTTCCTCTGCAAACAGTTTGCTGAGGCTGGGGGGGGGGTGAGTTTAGATTTGGCAGACCCTGGAGGGATGGATCCTCCAGGATGCTTGCAGGAAACCTTACACGAGCGGGTTAGAGCCACACGGAGAGAGCCCAAGGCCGTGTCCAGAGCCTTGAGCAAAACCCATCTGCACACGCAGAACATGGGGGGAGAGGCTGGCCAAGAGTTAATTACACTGGGGGGGTAATTGTACGCACGGAAAGCGAAGACAAAGTCCTTGGGGTTGGTGGTGTTGGCAGTGGGGCTGGGGAGAGGAAACCCAGGAAGAGAGGGGCTGGGGAAGGTTTGGGGTTAGAGCTTGGCTTCACACAAAGGAGCAAGCGGCTGGAAGACGGTACGAAGCCGAGAGCCAATCATCGCGGCAGGCCGGCGATAAAAGGGCTTGCGAGGCGGCCGTGGGAGCTCGCAGGAAACGTCTCTCGCTCCCACAACCCCGGCCTCTGCAGCGGGGAGAAAGGCAGCGAGAACACCCCGGCTGGACAGACCCACTGCCGGACAGACCCACCCAACCGGGCGAAACGCTCCAGCTTGGCATCGCCGAGAGCAGCCCAGGCATATGGTGAGCTTCGCTCGCAGAGAACAACAGGGCTGAGAGGCCATGGGCGGCTCGGCGGGAGACAATGATGGTCCCTGAGATGTGGGCAGTGAGGGGGTTCGTCCAGCCTGGGGATCGCCGCTGAGCGCGGCTCTGCTGGGTGGCGGGAGAGCTGGGCGAGAAAGCGAGACCGAGTGGTGGGCAAGGGGAAAGGGATGGAGAGGAGGGAGGAAGGCGAAAACAGGAGAGCCCCGGGAAGCAGCACCGCTGGCCAAGAGCCACCCAGCACATTGGGGGTTCAGCCCCCCGGGATTTGGGCGCACCCAGATATGCCGGGAACTTTTCTGCTTTGGGAGGGAGCCTCAGCTGAGGTGGTCGCGGGAAGCGGATTCAGGGTGGGGGGAAAACACAAGGGGGTCTGTCCTCGGCCCTGGGTGGCCTCGCCGGGGTCAGGCGGGGGCAAGGAGACGCTGTCAGAGCTCCCGGAGCCTGCTGGGGAGCGATGCTGCTAAAGGTGGGGGTCGAGCACCCTGTGCCCGGCGTGAGCTGGGGGTGAGGGGCTCACACCCACCGTATCACGGGGGCAAGAACAAGCAGAGGCCTGGGTTTGCTGCATCCGCTGCAGCGGGCATGTTGGGGTGCATTGTTTTGGGGTGTTTTGGCTGTAATTCCCCCTTTGTTGTGTGCTGCAGTACATGCTCGAGGGGGGCTGGACAGATCCATTTTATTAAGCTGATCAGAAGGAGCAGAGATGGAAGAAAACCTGTTAGATCCCGACTCCCTTATCCCCCTTCGTTAATGCCTGCTAATTCTCGGTGGTGTGTCTCCTACCGCCTCATCCAGCCCGGCTTTAAACCCTTCCAACCACAGGTCTTTCATCACTTCCCTGGGGAGGCTGTTGCAGGACCCTGGGGTTTAGTAACACAAATACCCTGAGCTCTGACATAACCCTTAACAGCCAGGGATCGCCCGGGGCTTCACAAAGGAGAGCAGCTCTGTTTTCATCGGGGCGGGGGGAAAAGGAACAGAAACAATGCCGTTATTTGTCCACTGTCACCCCAAAATTATCAGCAGAGCTGGAAATCAAGCCCAGGTCTCCCGAGTCCCGGTGCTGTAACTACCACGTTTTGAGCCAGTCTGATCTGTCTAAGCCCCTGGGATCACTTGAGACCAGCTAAGCTACCTTGTAGGTCATATTTTTGATCAATTTTTCTGATGGCTTTTGTTCGTGGGGTGGGCATCAGTTTTGAAAGGACAGAAGAATTCAGCAGCCTGGATCATGCCTCGGGAACTGGGCTTTGTCCACCGAAGATACCGTGTGAGGGCTCTCGCAGGGAAGACATCTGGTGCCCCAGCTGAGCTCTTGTGTGTTTAAGGCCAGGACTAGCACATCTGCAGCATTATTAACATAGATTACAAAATAATTGCCGGGCAACCAACCAAACCTAGTCCAAAACGGCTCCAGTGTTAACGTCCTTTTCAAATGGGAGGCCTGCAAGAAGCAAATTCTCTGTTAAGAAGCGAGGGCCTGACAGAACCAGCCTCCTGGGCTTTGCAAAGTGACTGGGTGCATCTTCTTTTTCACACAGCTCAAAACTAGGTTCCTGACCTTTTTTGGTCAACAGAAATCCCACGAGACTTCTCATTAGGGAAGGGAGTTCCTCTTCTGGTTTCCTCCAGCAAGTCAGTCCTGTGAGCCTACAACTACCTGCTCTGGTCCTACATGGCGATAGAGTTTTTCTTTTCCTTTTTGCCCATCCTCAGCCTTTGCAGGGTTGGTGTCCGTTGGCAGGCAGCTGCCATGATCCCCCCGAGGTGTTTGCTTTTCACTTTCCACCCAAGTCGTTTCTATCTGCCATCTGGGGGTGTTGCAGAGCTTACCTAGCTGTTGGCAAAAGCGCTGGCATGGAAGACATTAAATCTGGGTGAAGGGGTTATTGCAATCAATGTTAAGCACACTTTAGCCATATTTCTCACTCCTGCGGTGTGCCCATAACCCTCTCCAGGGTTTTCAGACACAAGGAGCCTCAGCACCCTCTGATGTGCCTCTCCCGGGCTTGCTATTCCCAGCACCCTCTTTGCTCTGCTGAAATCCCGTGGCCTTGCAGAGCACCAGATCCCACACGGGGCTCTATGGCACCTTGGATCTGAAAAGGGAGGATGGAGGTGAAGGCTGAAAATAGACAGAGCAGCTCAAAAAAGAATGAGCTTTTGAGAGATTTCACCTATGAATATGATTTTGGGTGGCTTCTGGTTTTTTGACACAATCCATGTTTGGACAGCAAACGCAGGAGGACACAGCAGCTCTCGCAGGGACCACGGAAAGCGGTTGTGCTGTGTTTTGGGGAGCAGGACGCGCTCCTGCTCTCGCTGCGTCTGCAGATGGCCAAACGGCAGAAGCTCTCAGGAGGGGCTCTCAGAGCTCAAGAGATGGGCTAACCCACAGAAGAAATGCTGGTCCAAAGTCCAGTGTTTTACAGGCGATATTTCCATGAGAGGAGATGAGTCAACATCACATTTACAGGTTATGTTTGGGGAAAGAGGAAATTAAAGGCAATTACAGGTCCACCAATTGGAGTACAATAAAAGGTGAGTTTCTAGAATAGGTTTTGGAAGGGTGCTCAAAGATGTGGTGTTGGGAAGCAGAATAAAATGCAGCGTGGTTTTAGCACAGAGCATGTCAAGCTGGCTCAGTGTCTCACTTGGATACAACAACCGACTTCTGAAACAACAGGGCCTCATGAGTCTGGATTTAAGGGAAGCACTTGACACAGTGCCCCAAGGAAATGATTATTTTAGTTGGAGACAGGAAGGTGGATAGGAAAGGGACAGCAAAATGGAAGGAGGACACTTGGGTCCTTCCACAGGGAGAGATCTGGGGACTGAACTTTTTAACCATCCCTTTAGAAGTCAGGACACCTCCTCGTGGGCATAAAAAACAGATCAACAAAAAGGAAGATGAGGCTGGAGTACTGGAAACGGCTGAAGTGGAGTTGTGGCAGGTCAGGTGCTCGAGGAGCTGCGGCACAAAGCTGCTGTAGCCTGGAGGGACCTCAGCAAGTAGAGGGCACTGAAGAAGAAAGAGCATGTAGGATTTCTGGCAGAGGAAGAGCACATCAGGCCAGATGTTTCCCGGGGTGTCAGAGAAGTATTTGTACCAGAATACAAAGGTCTGAGATCTCCTTCAGTGCGGCACATCCAGGCCAGCTCACCTACTTGCAGAGGGCCACCAAGGTGGCTGTAGGAACAGAGAATCCACCTTGTGACAACAGATTAAAAGGAATTGGCTTCTCCTGCTAAAAAAAGACTGATAAGGAATGTGATTACTCTTTAGGAATCTCTCTAAGAGGGAGAAGAATGAGGAACATAATGCCAGTGTAAGGGTAAATGGATATACACCTATGTGGGAAGCTCTAAGGTGAGGTTTCCAGGTGGAGCATGGCTTATGGAAAAGCCTATGGAGAACCTGAAAAGGGGCGGGAAGGGGCATGGACTGCAATCTGCCTATCATGCTTGTTTGCACCAGTTTTATATCACACTTTAGTACCACACTGCAGAGCTTCCAAGTCTTTCTCCCAGCTTTGCCTAATGTCCACCCTGAACCTCCCAAGCTGCAACGTTTGGCCGTCGCCGCTCGCTCCATCGTCTGGCATTACCGAGGAGGATTTATCTGTGCCTGGAAGAGGCTCTTCTCATCCTGCCAGTAGGCTTTCTGCTGGATTTGTCTGCCTTACCTGAGCTCCTAGCGAGACAGAAGTTCTCAGGGAGCAAAGACTCCCTCCAGACCATGATTTTTAATGGATGCCATTAAGCATGGCCACATGCCCAGGAATGGGTTGCTCCGTGCTGCAGTTTCTGCTTCTGGAAAATGGATGAATCCCAGAAGCATCCTCCTTGCTGAGAGGCAGGGGCTGGGACTGGCCCAGTCCCCCTTGGCCCTGGTCTTTCAGGGGAGACAAGCCAAGGCAGGGATGAAGGTGGGAGAGCAGAGGGGGTGAGCAGGGGCTTCCCTCGGGCTCCCTCCTTGCATGTGTGGGTCCTCTCCATTGTTGCTCTGACAAAGGCAGCCCTGTTCCTCCCCACAACTGTTCCTTGTCAGCATCCCTCAGCATTTCGGCTGCAGATTTCCTGCCCACTGGCAGCCTTTCAAGAGGCAGCCCGGGCGCAGGACGTGGATGGAAAGCGGATTAGTGGGGCAAGGATGGTGGAAGGTAGCCCCGTGCCATGGGGTCCAGGCAGGGACAGGTCTGTGTGGTGGAGCTGCCCTCCAGGAACCTGTGAATAGGGTAGTGGTGTCCACAGAAGCGGCCTGGCTGCTCCTCTATGGAGTCCTCCATCCTGTGTCAAGCAAGCAGGGACCTGCCATGGGTCCCAAATACGTGAGGTCAAGTGGTTGGCTCAAAGCCGTCCAAGGAGCCAAGACCTGAAGCTGAATTAAGGTCTTCCATGGCTAAAGCTGCAGCCATGACCATGGAGCTTGTGCCATCATCCTCCCAAACTACATCTGACTGTCTCTTTCCGTGCTTGAGAAGCTAAAGCAGCCCTGGGGATGCTGTACCCCGTTCCCTGGAGGTGCTGTACTCGGTTCTGACGTTGGCCCGTTTGATATGGACTCCACCATTCTTTTTTTCATGGTGTGACTTGGCCTTGAGACCTAAAGGCTGCAGAAACAGGGTCCAGCGGGGCAGAGAGCTGGATGATTCCCAGGCTCAGGAGACAGGCTCTTCCAGCTCCTCTTCACAGTCCTGCTGAGAGACACCATGGGCTGAGCTGGGCCATGGAGCTGGAGGGTCAGCGGCTTTCCACTCTGTGTAGGCTGCACTAATCCCACGCATGGTCTTGGGGACACCGGTCCCTGTGGCGATCGCCTTAGCCCAGGATTTCCCAGGGGAGATGCTCAGCAGCCCCTCCGAGGTGTTGAGCCCCTGCCCGTGCCTCGCCGCGCTGCCGGGGATTCTCCATGTCCTCCCAGGATGGAGGAGGAAGGGGCCTGGATCCCCCACGCCGCGCTTCGCCTTCGGGAAAGCCTCTTGCAGCGGTGCCGTGATCCCAGCAGCAAACACACACTTCAGAGGGCTGCTAATGGGAACCATCTGGCAGAAAAGGGGCCTCTCGCCCTCCCTCCACAGTCACGCTGCTTTCCTGTGCCGGAAACCCATCGGCTTTCGGAGAGGCCATTAGCCAGCGCCGGGCCCTGCCAGGCTGGGGGCCCGCTGGGAGCCGGCTGCAGCAGCAAGGGCAGCCCCGCTGCTCATGGGAAGGGGGGAAGGCTCCCTGCGCCCATCCCGCACCCATCCTTCACCCATCCTTCACCCGTCTCGGCTGCGGGACGATCGGAGGCAGGTCGCCATTGGAATGATGGGGGAGTTTCCTTGAGGGGCCACCCCAACTGGTTCCCTCTCCCTACATCTGCTCCCAGGGTCAGGCAGGAAGGTGAGAGGGGATGGGAGAGGCTGCTAGGAAAGGCCTGTGACCGAGCAGCTTCTGGGATGAGCGTTGCCTTCCTCAGCCCCATCTGCTCCCCATTTGGTGCAAGAAGACACGGCCAGAGCACCTCTCTAGCTGCTCTCACATGGCAGCAGGCTCACATCCCCTGTGGATGCCAGACTCCAATGCCAAGGTCCTGGGTTGAACCCCAGCTTGCTGAGATCATCAAAAAAGCCCCTAGAGCAGGACCAGCAGCTCCTGGTGATGACCTGGGCGGGCAAAGCCGACAGCTTGGGCATCAAGTGCATCCTGCTGGCTCTGGTGCTATGGCTCTGGAGCACAGTGAGATCCACCCCCCCTCTGTGTCTGCCATGCTGTGGCCACCAGTGTTGCCATCAGAAGCTGCTCCGTTTCCCTGGGTAGACAGCAGAAGCCCAGATTCCTTAGAAAAAGGGTTTTTTTTTGTCCGCGCTGGCCATCAGATGCTCCCGGGAGGGCTAGGAAGAACAGAGGCTGTAAGGCCAAGGGGTTCCCACACTGTCCTGAGCCAAATACCTGAAATTGCTGCCTGCACGACCAGGAGAGGACAGTCCTCAGTCCTGCTCTTCCTGGGCTGCGTAGGTGGCTAAGGGTCTTAGGGAACAGAGGTTTGGAGAAGTCAGGTCATGGTGCCAGGCTCCACTGTGGAGACCTGGACTTGGCTTTCTTGCTTTGTCACAGATGCCCTCGGTGCTCCTTAGAAAATCCGCGAGCCCCTCTGAGCTCGCAATGGTGAAGGCTTCATAACACCAATGTGGCAGCATGTCCTTAAGCAAAGCCTGTGCCACCGAGGTTCCTCTGCTCCTGGAGGCTTGTGTTGGCTGCCTCGGGCTCAAATCCCATCCTGTGCAGACTAATGCCTCCTTGGAAGAGCGATCACAGCAGCTGAGAGCCTCCTAGAGACCCTCCTGCGGTTTCTGACTTGTTCTGTCTCTCTTAAGGCTTCAGCACACCCTTCCTATTTGAGATTTCTACTCTTGCCTCCTGTCCTTCAGCAGGAAGGATGTTTAGCAACTTCTGCTCACATGCCTGTAGAGCAGCTACGCCGAGGGGACCTCTTGTTTGAAACGAAGGCTGGGAGAGCGTGGGCACGGGGCTGTGAGCAGGGTACGTGCACGGAGGGGCAGAGGGAGGGAGGCAGAGGGGTGGTAAGAAGAAAGAGACTTGGAGGTTTGGGCTGGATGGAGAACATCAAGCCACGGGGTAGGATAATTCAGATGGTGTTGGAGGGGACAGGGTTTGGGTCAAGAGAAACAAAGGAACAATAGTAGGTGGAAGGAGCCAGGGAGCATGTGCTTATGGGGAAGGGCAAGAGGGGATGATGGAGAGCCTGGGGAAACTGGGGGAAAGAAGGTGGCTGGAGTAGGGGAGAAAGATGAGCTGTGAGGGAAGAGGAAGGGAAGATAGGGGTGGAGAAATGTTTGTGGCAAAGTCAGGGAAGGTGAAAGACAGGTGAAAAGGGGGCGGGTTGTGCATCCGCATTAGAGGCGTGTGTCGTAGGGATGCCAAGTTTTCTGGGTTCCTCAGGTTCTCCTCGGGGTCTGCACAGGGCTGTAGGCACCGTACGGACCCCTGAGACATGAGAGGGAAGGTCCTGTCCCGGGGGCAGAGAGGGGTGGTGGGCTTGGGCCACGAGCCCCTAATGCTGGGGCTGCTCCTCAGCCGTCTCTGCCCGGACCCGCAGCACAGGCTGGGTACAGCAGCCGCCTGCGTGCTGCCATCCGCCCTGCTCGGCGGGCAGGAAATAACAAGCAAACCGCAGAGGAGACGGGAAATGATTTAGGTAAAATAGGAGCCATATTGTCAGAGGAGGCTCTGAAATGTTTGCGACAAGGGCCACCCAGACCCCCGGGGCTGCGAGGAGCAGCCCAGGCTCACCCACCACAGCTCAGGACCTGGAGCACAGGTCTCCCAACTCTGCAAGCAGCCACTAATTTTGGGTGCTTTCCTGGTCACAACCCAAGCCTGGTGTCAGCTGCTGGGTGATGGGACTTTTTAGGCAGCCAAAGAGCCCCCCAAACCCAGGGCACATTTGCAAATGTCGCTCTGAGGTTGGCGTTATGGGGATATCCCCTGCCCCGAGCACGTCTCCTGCCCTGGGGCTTTCTCAGGGTCTACCCTAGTCCTTGGGCAGCAGGAAAGTCTTTGGGGTGACCATATGAGGACGAGAAGTTTCAGTAGGAGAGGAGAGCAGGCCCAGAGAGGAGCTGGGGGTGCTGGTTTCCCAGCCCCCAGCACATCCCCATTGCTGCAGCATCCCCTTCACTCTCCCGTTCCCAGCCCTGCTCCTCCCTCACCATCCTCCGCTCAACCCCACACCTCTGTCTTGCCCATGCAAAGCAGGGCTCATCAGGCCTGACCTTTTATGGGTGTTTTGAAGGTAAGATGAAATGGGGAAAAACCCCTGAGGATCTGTCAGTGCCTTTCCTACTAATTTTTACCAAAAGGGGTGATTCGCAATGCTGCTTTTTTTTCTGCGCTACGTTAAAACTGGTCCCAGACCTGTCAAGCTGATGGTCCTGGGCACTCAGCACATCACGCAGAGCCCAGAGCTTACGGGGCTCAGCCTAACGGCAACATGGGCTCTCCAGAGAAGACAAAAATCCCCATCACTCGCTCCGCTGAGCTGTGAGCCGCTCTGTTCGGCGAGGCTTTTCTGGGCTAAAATTAGACTAAAAATCAAGGTCCTTGCTCCAGCATCACCAGTCCTTTAGTGGCTGCGTTAGTGAAACTCTGGGTGCTGGTTTCGCTGCCTTGGCAGGACAGCGGCTCTGGCTGGGAGTTGTAGCCTCGCTGCTCATGGCTTGGCCATTGCCTTCCATGCAGAAGCCACCACCTCACCTTCTGCTCACACGTCCAGCAGCCCTCTCCCATCCTAGCCCAGTATCTTTGTATGGGACTAGAGCTCTAGCTGAGTGCCTCAGACCACCTGCCAGCTTCCTCAAAGTGAGCAGCATTCCAGCTTGGCACCTCCTCTCTGCCAGTCCAGTCTGGTGTGCCTGAATCTCTTGGATCTCTCAAGAAATCCTCAGACCAAAGTGGCTGCTCTGGCCCCACAGAGGAAGCTTTGAGCATGCCCTCGTCCCGCACCAGCTCCTGCAGAGCTGCGCAGCTGCCGGGTTTGGGGTGACGAAACCAGCCACGCTCCTGTTGACATTTCCTTCCCAGGTGTTGCAAGAAGAGGTCTGCCTTAGACACCTTCCCGGGGAACATCAGCCCACAAACTTCAAGCTCAGGATTAAACAGACGGAGGAGGAGAAGGAACCATGTTCCAGGCCACGGGACCCGCCAGCCCACCTCCAACTCATGTATGTATGGGAATTTCAAAGGGATTTTGGTTCTCAGGGATGGGGGGTGTGTACAGAGGCTGTATTCCGGACCTGACGCTTTGGGGTGATCAAAGGCACAGCCACTGCTACTCAAACAACAAAGTGGGATGGGAATGTTCCAGCAGAAGGTGCTGTTTGCTGAGCACATTGCATCGCCAGCGTCCAGGCTCTGGGCCGTACAGAGCCGCTCACCCTGCTCGCGTCTTGAGTTGCCGTCTGTTTGTTTGTGTTTCCATGGCTTTCCGCGATCACAATTGAGAGCATGCGAGCTGCTTAGGCTTGGAGCGATCGGAGATGGAAAAACATAAAGGCTCAAGAACATCTCCTGCTGGGACAGGATATGGCCCTTTCCCGAGGGAGGATATCTCAGATATGAGATAGATACTGTGCCTGATCGGAGCCAGAAGGCTGCCGAGAAGCGATGAGCAACGGTGGATTGCCCGTAGCCTGCGGAACGGATGGATCCCAGCGTTTTCCTCAGCTCTGGTCAGCTGAGCCTGGAAGCAGCGTATGAAATCCTAACCCCAGGAGAGCACCTGCGGTTGTTTTATCGGTGCCAAGGGATGCAACTGGTTTTACACAGCCCACGTCTCCTCACTGCCCATGTCCCTCTGTTGACTTTGGCTTATCCTTCCAGCCTTGTGGGAGGGAGGGGAAGATCACGTCCCTGACCTCAGTCAAGGAGAGCAGCTGGGAAACGTCTGAAGAGGCAGCTCAGCGAAGTGAGAGTTTCCTGTGCGTGTCTTAGGCAAACTGTTTCCAAAAATACAAAGCAGAAACGATGGGGAAGGACAAAGCGGGGGGAACGCGGGTGGAAGAAGAGCCGGGGGGGGCAGAGAGAAGGGACAGTGCCGGCCAAACAGAGCCAGACCAGCAGCAAAAGGAAGGACAAGGAGGTGGGAGGGTTGTTCTGGGGTGACACTGCCCCTGCCTTGGGAACAGAACGTGCAGAGGGTGAGCTGGTCTGTTGTAACGCGGCCCTGGCTGGTCCTCCTTGCTAGAAGTGTGTGTAGCCCTTTGATCCTGACTGTCTGAAGCAGAAAGGAGCATTTTCACCAGTGCAGAGACAGGCTAGGATATGTGCAGGGGGCGGACTGGGACCCAGCGGGTGCCTCCACAGTTGGCCAGCTCGGGGAGGGTGCAAGACCAAGCGACCGGGAAGAGATTTGTGAGGAGATGAGTTGCTGCAGCTGAAGATGGGAGAGTGTGTAGAGACCTTGCTCTGAGATCCTGGGGACAGAGGTGCAGCCACCTCCGTGCTTGGATCTCTCTGCCCCGCTGCGCCTCCTGCAGCTGCAGTGGTCTGAGGAGCATCCACCTCTGCCAAGCTGCAGAACCCCAAGAGAAAAACTTTCAACCATGGAGCATATCTTCAACCACAGCGCATGTCTTCAGCTCTGACCGTGCCCCTCCTGCCCTCCACACACACACACGCAGAGCCCACAGGGACTTGAGAAGCCTTTTCGATCTCGCCTACCACACAGGCGTTTCCTGTGAAGGGCTGATAATGGGGCTAGAGAGCCAAACAAAGCTAGAATCAAAACATCCGCTGAGTGGGAACCAGCACAACGTGCTCCATGCGAGTGAGGGGCACCCCAGTTGTGCCCTGGGGGAACTGGCAGCTTGCCACCCTCCGACCCACACTGGCAGCATTGCTAGAGCCCTGGGTGCCTCCAGCAAGAGGAGGGTTAATTATCACTCCCCAGCCCCATGGGGTGATCAACTGTTGGCCAGAAGGAGGATGAGCAGCACCTGACACCAAAGCAGAGCTGCTGTTAGTAGATGCACAAGCCAGCAGGTGACAATGTGCCGGGGCAGGTCACAGAGGGGGTTTTCTCAGGGGTTTGTGCTGCAGCAGCTCAGCAAAGCCCTTTCCCCTCAGCTGTGCCCCAGGGACGTGGACACAGGGCTCCTCTGCCTTGCTGTTGTTCCTCAGAGGTGCTGTGGGTCCCATGGTGGTGGCACTGGGTAGCCTGCAGAGGTGGGAGCTGCTCATCGATGGGGTTGTGCTCTGCAATGCCTGCGCTGTGACAGCTCCTGCAGCTCTGCTTAGATGCCACCACCACAAAAGAGCTCAGCTATGGCTATGGAAGGACCAAAGCTGTGCCCTGCTCCTGTGGCTGAGATGGAGACCTCAGGGAGCAGTGCTGGATGAGAGCTGGCTGCTCTGCCCCACAGCCCCAGGCACGTCCCACGGCCTCCTGGTGGTGTTCCTTCTCTGCAATATGTTCCCATTTTCCCCTCTTCTTCTACTTTCCTCTCTTCCTTCTCCTCTCTTTGGGAAAAGCTCCAAAGAGCAGGAAATAACTCACACATGAGGACCTGCGGAGGTCACGGCCTCTAGGCAAGTGAGTTCAGAGACGTGCTGGTGACAGCCAGGCAGGGGCTGCTGGTGTGCCCCAAGGTCCTGCGGCTCAGCTGCCTGTACCCACCCTCTGCTGCTGCTCCCGACGCACAACTCAGTGTGGAGCCTGTCAGTCCAGGCTCTCATTTTGATTTCTCTTCTTCTTCCCTTCCTAGGAGGCAAAAAACAACTCAGGAGGCAGCACGGTGCAGCGCTCCAAGGTACCTGCAATCTTACCACATCCTACTGATTCATGGCAAGGGGGGAATCCCAGAGTTGTGGGGGTTGGAAGGGACCTCTGGAGATCATCTTGTCCAACCCCCTGCTCCAGCAGCTCACCCAGAGCAGGGGGCCCAGGA
>JAVSBS010023571.1:3652-43731 GCA_033124195.1 Coracias cyanogaster | reverse complement strand
CCCCACACTTGAGCGTGGGTAAGCAGCGTTACCCACTCTAATTGAAGGGGAGAGGGAGAGGGGTACCTCCACAGGTTGACTCAGATTCTAGGTGGGCTGAATCATCCCTGGAGGTGCCTGTTCCTCTCCACTAACTATTAACTGGGGGCGTATAAAGAGCAGTTAATTTAAATCCCTGAAGGAGATAGGTTATATCAGGCCTTAAAGTATCAAACCCCCATTCCTGTCCTCTGGTATGGGGTGATCTGAAAGCTTCTGCTTAGGGAATAGGCTGCTGAATGTCTGCTGGGGTGCCTATTAGCCTTCATGTTAAAGGTGAGAAGAGAGATGGAAAAAGGGCAACCATCCTATCTCTCCCATTCACACCGATACTAAAAAACATGTTTGTACATCAAAGCCAAGATTTTCAAACATGGCTTCCTAGAGTTTGAATCTTAAATCCCTGAGTGGAATTCCTAAAAAGTAACTTAGATTTCACTGCTCCAGAATGTGAATTTAGTTTAGTTATCTAACCTTAGACATCCACATTTTGTAATGTTTGGATCACATTTTATGATGAAGAGAAAACCAGTGTATTATTATTAATATTATTAGCCCTATTAACAAAAATCCCTACATATATGCCAATGTAAACTGTAATTAAAGTAAATTAAATATACTAACCACAAAGTTATATAACCAGTACATACCATGTTAGAATTCAAAGCAAACAAATGCATGTTTTAAAGTGAAAAAACAGATGAGGTAGAAAAAGTAACTATTGTGGGGCCAATAACCATATTAATTGTTCGAAGAGCTGCAATGAAATCACAAGGAGTGCGTACTACACTGAAAGATGGGTGGAGCGATTAGAGTACAGACAAGCTAATAAATCATAATTAATAATATCTCTTCTGAAACTTCCATTGTTTATACCTAGATTTGCAAGTGCCTTACAAAGCTTCCTTTAGGCAGAGGAAGGAGGAAGAGGCACAGAATAATGAAGTACAGTGGCCAGAGTCACCCGAGGGTATGGCTACACAAACAAGTTACCACGAGTTAAATTAGAGTATAGATTAACAGAGTCAGCTGCTCTGCTCTTAACTTTCTATTTACCTGCTCTCAACCTGCAGTAAATGAAACCTAACTTACTTCAGGTCTAACATGAGGCCTGAGCCTCCTCTCTGTCTGCAGGAGGAAAAAAGTGAGTACCTGGTACCACAGACACACATTGGCTAACTTGCTCTGATGCCACCTCCGTCAAAAACCGGGCTAGTCTGTATTTGTGAGATGGCAGCAATCATTTTGTGAAGCTCTGCTAACATTGGGATGAGTGTGATATATAAATGGAAAGGGTTGACGGGAAAGGAATGATACAGGGGGTGATATACATTGTTCAGTTCATGGCAGAAAAGTCAAAATCTGGTGCAGATCTGCCATGTGACAGTAAGGTTCCAGGAAAAGCAAGTGGTGTGGGAACACAGCTCCCCATTAGGACAGGGCTCAGAGAGAAGGGGATCAGTCATAGCCAGAGCCTGCATTATTTAAGGCTTCAAAATCCAAAAAGACCAACTTAAAATCAATCTGCCACTTTGGTGGCAGGCAGTGTGAAGAATGCAGCACAGTGTAATGTGTTCCTGCTGGCTCACAGGGCTGAGCACACGTGCTGACGTGCTCAGAGCGAGCAGTGAACAGCGCTGAGCAGCCTGGCTCTAAGCTCTGCTAAGAGGGTATTACAATAATTGAGCTTTGTGGTAACAAGGTCTGCGTTGCTATATTTGTGATAGGCATGGGATAAACTAAGCGTGCAGCCGGTGCATGCAGCAAAACTGAAGGATGGGGGAACAAAGCTTCTTTGACACCAGAATTGGAAACCTGGCTTCAACTTAAGCAATGGAAAAACTCTAACTTTGGTTTGAGCCTGGGCTTGCCAGATGCTTTTCCAGGAGCACTGTGGCCTAACACAGTACCAGCACGCACCCAGCTCAAGACCTCTGAAACACAATTCTTCAAAGTGCAGGGAAACAATAGAAATAATCCCAACTAGTACCATCCCTTAATACCTCCCTTTAGCTCAGAGAATAAATGTCTCCAGCTGCATGAGGACACTCCTCTCCCCCTAGTTGAAATAGACATCAGAATGTTGGTGGCATGGGATTATATATACATTTCACTAAGGTATTTGATCTTATTTTATTTTTTGTCTGTTTTGATCCGTCCCAAACTGAAGACATTTCTCACATTGCAAAAGCTGGGAGATCTGGCATAGACTCCATATTCCAACATGAGTTTTCCTGTGGCTCATTTCGATTCTGAAAACCCTCTTAATCTAAAATCTCAAATCCTTTGTCCATGTCCAATTGCATCTTATAACATAAAGTATGAATAAAAAAATATCTTTAATTTTCAGTGTTCTCTTGTGAGTCTCACATTCCAAACTCCAGGTTCCAAATCAGAAGCAAGTGCTTAAAAATTCGTTTGGCCACAGAAATTTAGGGATACTGGCTGTTCTTGGCTCACTTGCTCTCTCTGACCCACTTCACTTTCCCTCAGCTATTTTCTGGTTGAGGTTTGATGCAGTAAAGCTATTTAGAGAAATCCAAAGGGCTACAGATTTACAGAGGAAAAGTATTCTGGCGTTATTCTGGGCAAATCCTATCATGATAGAGTTGGGTAGGTAGTTCCTCCACACTGTCAGCACAATGACCTCCTCCTACAGCACAGACTGGGCAGTCAGTGAGAGGGCCAGGCACTTCCAGAGACATGTCAGTGTGTTGGGGACCTGCTATGCTCTTTGCCAATGCTTGCTGTGTTCCAAGGAAGCCCTGGCAGTCCTGCTCTTACCTCAAGATTCTCAGCTAACAGATTAATGTTAGGTCACAGAAACAGGGGACCAAGATACCTCTTGTAGCTAAACTAGGCATGGGCTTTAGTCTTGCTAAGTTTATGTGATAGTGAGCTAGGGATTTGAAGATCAAAAGTTGAGAGTTAGACAGGATTTAGGTATGCAAGTCTTCTCTTTATGGAGCCCTTTGTCTAACCTTTTTGGATAACATCATTTGCTGCTCAAGAATAGGCATCTTGAAATTCTGTGGTCTGATGTGCCAGTCACAAATTAGAAATGGAAAATACATGAAAAGAAATTATTTGTAAATAAGTATATTATACATAGAAATCAACGTGTATATGTGTGTTTGTGTACCTTGAGCAAAAAAAAAAATATTTGCACAAATAGAAAAGAATTTTTTTAAAAAAAGAACGTATGCTACTCTATGTGAAGTCTACAGTCATAACAGGAAATCATGCAATTTCTGCAGAAAGATTTTATTTAAAAAAGCAGAGTGCATCTCATTGACCTACATTCAGCTTCCCCAGCATACACTGTACCTGCAGAACTTTTCTGCAGATACATTGTAGATACAGATCAAAGGGAAATGCTGGTGTCAGAATTGTCTAAATGTCCCTTTTTGGGCCTGAAAACCAAGATGATTGCCATGCATTTGTACTGACTTTGTAACTTTAATCAACATGTAAACCATTCCTTGGACTGCTGTCTTTAAAAGCCAGGTAGGGTGTTCAGGGGGATAATAAATGTCTGTATAGAGCAAACAAATGAAGGTCTCTGTTGCTTCAGAATGAAAATATCTATTTTTTTTTTTAAAGAGCTATCTAAGAGACATTGCAGTATATAGGAGTAGCAAAATAAAGTTAACATTTGTGTTTGAAGAACTACAATCTACAACTGCCTGGATTGATCCTGTTCAAAACAGACCCTAATACTTTTACAGAATATTTGTTCCCCTCTTTTAAAAAGGCCATGGGGGTGTTAAAACATCACCTGTCAGGGGTGCTGGATTTTATTGCATGCACATCTGTGTACTATGACTTAGACTGGGACCTGTCAACTCATTTCTCACAAAACAACTGTAATGGGCCTGGATTCACAGGTGTATGTGTGGGTGTATGGAGAGTGGTAGTGCGACAGGAGGAGGCTGCAAGGTATGTCACTGACCGCTGCAGTGCTGAGCTTTTTAGGCACCATACTGCCTTGCACAGGGACATGCTCCATCTCTCTTACACAGTGCCTAACTGGGTATTAAAGACATGAATTTGATAAAGGAAGCCTTCAAAAGAGGGGAAGGGCCCAAGTTACCCTTTAGAAAATATGAAGCATGTAAAATACAAAGTACCTAGTGACCCACTGGTGGCTGTTTACCTGTTGTGCAGTCAACTACTTGTAGGCTGTAGCTTTTTGAAGTACACTGTATGACTGCCTTTTACTGATAGAAAACTTCATTAATTTGAGGGGTGACAGTTCCAATTATGAAATCCTAAAAATACTAAAAAAATAAGACAGCCACATAAAATTTCTATTAATAAAATTTTTCACTGAGATGGAATATATACTCTCTGTTTTCAAAGATTCTCTTTTTTTTTTTTAATTATTTTTTAAAAATTAGCTTGGTAGGTGAAAAGGGAAATTACAAAATATCTTCCTCCTCCAAAAGTAAAAGCTTCCGCCTTTGCAGAAAATTGTTTAAAACATTAAATATTTAGGGGAATTATAATTGAGAAATGTTTTTGTATTAGAAAACATTGCCATGTAATTGTTACCAAGTCTCCAAATCTGTAAGGTCCTAGGATGCAAATCTGAACTGATCTGAAAGCATCCTGGAACTTACTTTTAGAACAAATTCTGTTGTTCAGTGTTGCATTCCTGTTCTGCCATTCTCATAGGCTTAGCCATTCTCCAAGGTCTTTCATTAATGCTTAACCCTTCCTCAGAATTATAATGTATTTAATGTTTCAAGGAGCAGGAATTTTTTTGTGCTACTTGTGCATTAAAAACCTTAAGTAAAATAAATGCCATTTATAGTTCTCTTTCTACACTGACCACAAAACATTCCTCCTCCTTGCCCTTAAATACCTGCTCAAGACAGGTTGAATTTATTCTGACTTCCTTATGGCTAGTCACAAGACAGATTTTAACTTAATTAATTCATATTTCATTGAACCTAATTATTAGCCTCTTTCTTGAAGTTATGCTGACAACCAGGAAACTTCTGCCCAAGCATGATACCTTTCATAGCATTCTCCTTGGGTCACATTGGCTACAGATCATAAGTGCTTCACACTTTTATGACCTTCACAACCTTTACTCAATCACTTGTTGCTAGTTACCAAATATGAAGACTAGCTCATATGATCTGTGTTATGCCACCCAAAGATAAACCAGCTGGCAAGTTGGTAATTCAAATTGCTAATGCAGCGTTTAGTAATGCACAGACACATTCAGATGAACTAAGGAATATGAATTTACTTTGGTGTGCATAAAGGAAACACTCCATCATCAGGTAAGTTGACATACTTCATTTGTACTGAATCAGCTTAAAATCAGGCACTGAATATTTATTCTATGTTAAAAAGAGAGTGGGAAGAACACAGTTCCAGAAAATAAGGGTGTGGGAGGAGAATGTAAGTACTAGCAGTTTTATTTGGGAAGTAGCTAAGATTTCAAAACTGGGTAAGAGAACTAGGAAAGGATTTTTCAAGAAGACAGTCAAGGTGGGAAAGGAAGACTGCATCTTGAAAAGGACCTAAAGGCTCCTGAAGAGAATACATTTGTTAGCTTGTATGACCATCCTTAAGCATTAAAAAACATGGCAATGAGAAATCAGGCTGTGGAAATTAGAGATAGGTTTAAAAATGATACAAACTGCATTGATATCAGGTAAAATGCTCCAACTAGAGCCCTATCTGTTGAAAAGGAGAGGGGTTTAAGCTGCAGAGTTCAGTCCTCTCCTATGTGTCTAATATATTGGTGACAGTTTTTCATAGATTGTGCTGCAGGAACTTAGAATCATAGAATCATCATAGATTCATGGACTGTTAGGGGTTGGAAGGGACCTCCAGAGATCTCTGCTCTCTTTGCATTCATTGCTTCTGCACTGGCTTGAGAGTCAAAAATCCATTCTGGTTTTGGGACAGTTTCCATCTGCTAAGTATTGACAGGGTCATGGGCAATAGTCTTGTCAGTAAAGTATAACAGAGTGTTAGTAAAGGTGGGAATATCCTGACCTATTCAGTTGGTAATTTGGTATAAACTGTGATATATCCATTCAATCTACAAATTCTACTACTTGTAATTAAGATTTTTTAATAGGGACATAGTGTATTTATGGATAATACCTTAAAATTATAAATTCCTGTGGATTGAAGGCAAGAACAGCTTCATGTCTCTCTATCCCAGAATAATATGTATTTTTTCATTCAGGAAATGCTGGAAGGTCCAATGTCCTTATGCTATAAATAAACAAAGAGATGCCTTTTGGGGAGCAGCACATCTACTTTTTAAATGTTGTCAGCTAATCCAAATAATCTCAATTCTCTGAAGTATTCTGAA
The DNA here is from genome assembly GCA_033124195.1 of Coracias cyanogaster. Taxonomy (NCBI): domain Eukaryota; kingdom Metazoa; phylum Chordata; class Aves; order Coraciiformes; family Coraciidae; genus Coracias; species Coracias cyanogaster. The sequence goes on along the minus strand of JAVSBS010023571.1, from coordinate 37,349 downwards.
AAAGAAAAAATATATTTTTTCAGAAACTGTTTAATACTTGCCCTCTGAAAAATACTCTCTATAAAGAACCTTTAGCTTGGGCACCCAGAATTGATGTACCTAAATATCATCAGCCATTCTAAAAGTCTTGATTTTGGGCTCCAAGTAATAAAAGGAAAATGGCCATTTCAAAACTGGTTGAAGTCAGTAGAATATGCACAGTAATTTCAAAGGACCTTGGACCACACAGACGGGGAGAATTTGGCTGCTAGGAGTCAAATTCCATTTTTTTGGTGTATTCTGCAAGAGGTAAAGTTTGAGAACTAGAGCACTGTTAATATGTGCTATAAAACCACATGTCCTTTAAGAGGATAATGTTCCACTAGACCTTTTGCCACAAATTACTCTATATAATTGGACCTAAGATCACAAAGAGTGCACATTTGCAAGATAAATTGAAAATTAATGAACAAATAATATAGTAATTACCAAATCCTTATTATTTGAAGAATATACACACTATGGGGTCTATTTCTTCCTCAATGAGCATGCGTAACCCCCATTAATTTTAATGGGAGTTAAGCGTGTACATCAAAGGAAGAATTAAGTCATGATTTTAAAACTGACTACTAAGATTAAGACCTGCACTTTTGGCTTTGAGTTGAAAATGTGGCATATCTTTTGATATTTATCTCTTTTTAATTGTGTATTTGTAGCTGAAGCAATTTGCAAATCATTGTTATCCCTATCAGTAGAAGGCAAAGATAAATTGTATTATATACCCTACATCTTGGACTCCTTGATGTTCTTTTCTGATTAAATTGAACTGTACCAGCAGTATCATAATTAATAATCTATGCTGATCAAGTTGGCAGTGCTAAGGCCGTTTGATATCTGATGGAGAAGAAAAATTGTTCAAGAAAGGTGTGTCCATTTGTTTATTTTTTTCACTAATGTAAGAAATATACTGTAATAATACTGAGTCATTAATGTTGTTAGGTAATGTGAAATCTGCAGTGTAGGTCTGGACAAGGAAAAAAAATCCAGTTAATAGGACTACTGAGGCAATTCATGAACTATGATATTTAGCTGATGTAAAAAAGATGTTACTCCTTGGAAAGAGATTAAAAGACTATCAGATGGAAGCTTTAAGTCTCAAATGAATTAGATACTTGTGCCAGTTCTTGTTTCTACATCTCAACTCAGGGAAAGGATATTTCCATGTGCCCTTCTGCAGTTGCCCATTAAAGAATATTAGGGAAACGTCTTCTGCAGTTATTCATAGCCTTTTTGATATTGATCCAGGTGTCACTCCCACTCTTATAGTAGGAATTGAAAGACTTTTTCAAGTGTAAACCAACATGGATTAGATGTATACAGACAAAGAACTTCTAATTTATTTTTAAAAAGAGCAAAATCAAGTTTTTGCTTTTTAAAATGAATTATCCATTTCATTTTTTATACTGAAACATAGCATTATGCTAGGGGCAAATGGCTCAGAAACATGACTAACAATAATGCGACCAGTGTAATCTTAATATCAGAGCTCAATGAACTGAAAAAAATAAATAATGAAAGAAGTGGGGGAAAGCAAATTAAAATTTAATTTTTTTTTTGCCTTTTGTGTAGGTTGTTTTTCGTGTCATAATTAGAAAACTCAGCCTATTAGCAGATTGCAGGATATATGCTTCATAATCTATCTGTTGTTCTCTACACTATTGCAAAGTAGAACCATTTTCCATTTGTTTGGCTGTGTGAAAGTACAACTGAAGGAATGTGCTCACAAAAACATTTATCCAGAGATATAGCTATTGAATAATCCCCTTATTTTGTTAATCTATTTATTTAATTCTGAATGTTTCAAACTGTTGCAACCTCAAGCTGCCATTTTCACTGACTCAAACATTCATGACCACTGTTTAGCACCATTTTGAGCTGGAGATCCAGGTTAGGGGCAGGAAGTCCTAGATCTCAGCAGTACCAAAATAATTTAAATCCTATCAGCTTTATATTCCCAACAGTAACTGGTTATGGAAGGTTCCCCCACATTTCTTCACATGCTATAAGATGCTACCAAAGGACACAATTTGCAAAACCTTCAGACACCTGAAATCAGATGTTTAGAATTATTAGTTACTTATTACACTGCTGAGTGTTGTCTTGTCCTCTGATTATAGAGATTATATTTGTATACGTTAGCTTCCTTATTTTGCTATGTCTGTTAATCAGAGGATGAAAACTTAGAAACTGATCAAAATGAGGCATTCTGGGTGACATCTCTATCAACTTTTGAATACAGAGTAATGTGAAAAGTCTTCAGCAGAAGTCTCTTGAGTATTTTCATGAGTTAAAAAATAATTATGGACTACTGAACTTAAAGTTAGATGCTACAATTAAAAAAAAATGATAAAAGGATAGCCAGAATAACTAACGTATATTAATAATTTAAAAACACATGGTTAAAGATGTATGGTAGTTGCAGTAGTGACTTGTGCTTGTATGTTCAGTCAAGACGGAGTTGAAGAAGGGAAACATATTAAATGTTCAGGTTAGAAGGTACATGTTTTAGGATAGCACTTGTTTTTCCTTCCCACTTAGACGATGCACAGCTAAAAAAAGTCTTAACAGATGTCAAAAAACTGTTTTATAAATAACTGTCCTCACTATGCTCTGAAGCTCAACAAACAATTAATCCAAAACCAATCTCTGTTTCTGGGGTTGTTTTTTTTTGTTTTTCTTTTTGTATGATATTAATGGATAGACTTTTAATCTTGTTCAGATATGGTTGGTTTTATATTTACCCATGAAAAATAGGACCCTGAACAACGTAGCCTTTCAGGAAATACTGGTACCTTTTTGGCTTCATTTCATCTGCAAATTCTGCTGCACCCTCAGAGCAGTTGCTGTTGCAGTGTGTGGTAAAGCTGAAGGAAGGCATCTGTTTGCTACTGTCTACAGAGCCATTAAAAAAATGCTTCATTCAGAGATTTCTCAGCTAAATTAATATGGCCAATGTTATTGTGAGGCTGCTCTCTATCATCTTTTAAAGGTTGTGGCAATGTGAGGAGGTCTCTGATGACTGGAAAATGGCAAATGTCATGCTCATCTTCAAAAAACAGTAATAGGAAGAATCTGGGGAACTACAGGCTGATCAGCTTCACTTCAATCCTTGGTAGGACTATGAAGCAAGTCCTCACAGAAAACATTTTTAGTTACATGGAAAACAAGAAAGTGTTTGGAGCAGACAGCATGGATTTATCGCAGGCAAGTTCTGTCCAAGGAACCTGACTATGATGAAGTGACCAATAGCTCTCTGGATGACAGAAAGCAGTGTATGTTGTTCACCTTGGTTTTGGAAAAGTTTTAAACACTGTCTCCGATGTCACCCTTGTATCCAAAATGGGGCTATCTGAACAGGGTACGTAAGAGAAAAGTTGGATGGGTGACCAGCCTTAAAGGATCAACAGTTTGAATTCAAATTGATAGCTGGCTCCTCAGTAGTTAGTTTGGGTACAATGAACAACAATGGATGGTGGGATGAAGCTCATCCTCACCAAGGTCATGATGACACAAAACTGACGGGCTCTTTGATACAATGAATGATCTGGCTGCTGTTCACAGGGATCTTAAACTAAATAGAGTTGGCATGAACATAATGAAATTTAATAAAGATACAGGTAAAGTCCTATGCCTAGCTGAGAACAACTCTGGGCTGAAGAGCAGATTGACTGAGTAGGAAGCAGGTCTTCCAAAACAGACTTGTGTCTCTTGGTGGATGACAAGCTGAACACGAGTCAGTTGTATGACCAGCAGAGAGGACTAGCCACAGACTGTGTGAGCAAGATACTGCCAGCAGGTATGTGAAAGCAATTATTCCTCTCTATGATGGTGCTTGTGAGGCTGCATCTGGGAAAGAGTCCATCTTTTGTGAATCCAGTACAGGGGACAGTCTGACAAAGTGAAGACTGTGGACAGTCACTCAGCTATTGATGGGATGGAGCTGAAAACTGATTAAGAGGGGCTGATTAAGCTTTGTTTGTTTAACCTGGAGAAGAAAAGTGTAAAGATGGAATCCAAGCAGACCACATGTGCAGCTCAGGTGCAGGTAAAGGGGGGTTACAGAAAAAGCAAAGTCAATTTTTTCTCAGAGGGTTACAGCAAAAAGATGAGAGACAAATGGATGAGAGGTCACAACTTATGCCAAGGGAAAATTAAATTTAGTATAAAGAAAAACGTTTTCACGAGGAAAGTGGTTAAGCACTGGAACAATGTCTGAGAGAGGCTGTGGGTTTTACATCCTTGGGCATTTTCACACTTGCCTGGGAAAGGTCCTGAATAATTTGGTCTAACTTGGAAGTTAGCACTGATGAGTGCTGGTGGTTGAACAACTTTTAAATGACGTTTATAATCTAAATCAGCCTATAATTATGTAATTTCACAAGAAAGCAATTCTCTTGCTTATTTTACTTTATTAAAAAAGAAAAACCAAGAATAACTCAAGAATTACAGTTTCTAGAACCAAGATTCATTTGGGTTTGCTATTTTTCCTCTTAAGGGGTTTTGGGTGCAGGTAGAAGGAAAAAAAAAAGGATTTAAAAAAATATTCATGACAGGTACTTGCAGCTATCTATATAGTTATCGAGCTATTAAATAACTAATATTTCCACAAAAATTTTTAAGATGAAGCACAAATTTAAGAAAAAAATTCAAAAAAAGCTTGTGAATTAATGTACAGTTTTGTGCACAGGTGGAGCCATGCATATTAAGTGCATTAAGTGCACTGGTGAAGCCATTACTTATGTAATCGATGATCTTTAGAACACAAAAAGTTATAAATAAAAGCAAGACAGTATAACTTAGAAAGATCTGTGCAAAAATATTAATTTTTTTAATTGACTTCTGCATAATTGCTTATGTGAAACTCATTATCATGAATATTAATTTTCAGTGGAAATGAGAGTACCATTAATTTTTTTTTTTTTCACCTGAATGTGATTGGTATTTAGTAAGAGCAGCTGTAAAATCCTAGTGATTGTGAAAGGAAAATAGTGTGCTATGTCAAATGCAGAATTGATTCTTTGCTCCATTTTTTATTGGCTATTGACTCAAACAACTGTTTGCTGAGAACAGTATCCGGTGCCTGGTATTTTTATTTGGATATCTGGATGAATTAATACCCAAATAGAATGTTTGCTTCCAAAAAAACTCAGTGTCCTTTTGTAATATTTATAGTTCTGACTAGTTTTGAAAGGATGACATCTTTGAATGGATGGATTGCATGTGTTACAGTGAAAAAAATCCCCCGAAGACACTTGAATTTCCAAACTGGACTTCAGATAGTGACCTGAGTTTCTGAACAAAAGCCATCAAGGCTTCAAAACACGAAACCTCAAAATTTTCCCAGTAATGAATGACTTGATTTAGTGCCACTGTAATAATTTGGCTCTTTGCCCTTGTCTACATTAAACTCACTATCATGATCCAAAAGGTTTCTGCCATTAGCAGGAGAAAAAGATACTTAGGAAAACCTCAACTTTTTTCAGCTGTGGTGTGATCTTTTATACAGCACCAGCTTTCTTTTTCTGAGCAGTTTGTATTTGGGGATCTAACACATCAAGTCTCCCGTAGCAGGACTACACTACACAAATACCATGGAAAGCCCAGGAGAAACGCTTTATATAAACTTCCCTCATTTGTCTGAGCCATGCAGTTCTTTATTAATGACTGTGTCAAATTTTGTATTGTGCTCACATTGGAAGGGGACGCTTCATCCTCACAAAACCAATAAAAGTTGATTACGTATATATGAAATCTATGGATTAGGGGCAGGATTCTTGGATCCTTTACAAAGGAAGTGTCATGTTTCATTTTCTGTAGGGTGTTTATGGGAATGCGTGTGTGAAGCCACATAACTCCATATAGTCCCTTTCAGTGAAGATCATAAAAACAGAACCAAGTTCTCTTTAAAGCATGACTGTCAGGTTCTGGTTAAGGGGAAAAAAACCCTTTTTCTTTTCATCTTCAGTGCCACCTGAAGGCTGTCAGCAGAAATTAATTACTTTGATCAAGGGATAAAACATGGTAGATATTCCTAGTTAACGTACCAATAAATTATATTAGTCCAAGAAATTCAAAATGGTAGGTTGCGAGGAAAGGAAAGGCGCTGGTCCTCTGACTGAAGGGCCAAGTATTGTAAGAGGATGAGTTAAAAATCAAAATCAAAGGTCAGATTTTCAAAAGCAAATCTTATGCTGAATTTGGTAGAAAATCCAGGAAATGTGATTCATGGTAGCATAGGTGTAAAAAACTATTATTTTCCTTTGGAACATATGGTTCAATTGAATTAAATGCTTTCTAAAGGTGAAATACAAATATGTGGAGTTACATGAAGATAAAACTGTGAGAATCCCAACAAATAACAATGTTCTCAGAGCAAAACATTTCTGTTCTTTAATTTTAAGGTGGCATTTCAGAAAGATTTTTTATTTTCTCTGTCACAATCCATCACATAATTATAGTATGAGTGTGTAAAAAAGTATGAGATTTGACCAAGCTGACATAATTCTTCTTCCACAGAATTTTAAGTCTCAGAAGATTTTTGTCTACAGGATTTTGTGATTTGAAGGATATCCAGTTAAAAAATTTCAGAATCTTTCCCAAGAAAGAAATTCCATTCTTTTCATATTTTTATACTCTTTCCTTCAACCATTTTTGGTTGCCTAAAATGATGCAGAGTCTTTTCAACTTATTCAAATGTTCTGTTTCAGAATATATGTTTCCTAATTGAACATGCTTTGCAAATACATTGCTATTACTATAGTCTCCCAGATTATCTCTGTGACAGAACATTCTACTATGTATTCACTTCACCTTCATCCGACTCCTTTGAAGCTAACTCCACATGTTATTGATGAACCCCAGGGAAACAAGGGTGCAGCACGATAGTGTAGGTCTAAGACATAAAGTCAAATGAAATATTGTTTTGTAATGATAGGAGAGGTTTCAGCATAATCAGTATGTAAGCAAGAAAGCCATAATGTGAATGAGATTCTAGAGAGTAAAGGAAAACATCTGACGTTGTGAAATGTGTGATGAAATAATTTTCACATAATCATGTATTTCAGAAATATAGTCAGCTTGATTGTTATGTTGCCTTAATTGAAGGTAAAAGATGAAATATATATAGTGGTCTAGTAAATTCCTATAGGGCCAGGTTACCTTTATTGATATAATAGCACTTTTCTTTCCTTCCATTAACTGTATGGGAAGGAGCAGCTGGTCTTTAAGCAGTCAGACCATTGGATAGATGACAAACTACATGGAGGAAGAGGAGAAAACCTGTTTTGCCCCTGAAGTTGTAGGCTGGTGATGCTCTCCATAGGTTACTGTAAATTTAGAGACAATTGTTCAGTTGTTCCAATAAATCTCAATAGCCACAGCACTCCCCTCTAAGATACTCTAAGACATTTGAGATAGACTTTCTTACAGTGACTGCTCACACTTTCTTTCTCTTTGGTTTTTTTGCAAGAAGTTTTTAAAAATGTCTCAGATATCAAGACTGTGGAAACTCATGGAAAATACCCATGTTTTTAATGCTGTAGAGGGATGGTTCTTGGGAACTTTTTACACTATATAATTGTCATCTGCATATCCTACCCCAAACGTCCAGAGCTTAAAATTAAATGAGTATTGTAGTTTATGGAGTACTATGTAAATAAGTATAAATATGGTGAGGATCCCAGTTCTCAAACGCAGGACCATAAAGTTATATGTCTAGGTGCTCAAATGGACCTGTGGGTATGTGAATTCTGATGTTCAGTGGTTCTATACCAATCTGGAAGCTTGCTGTGAATCAGTGAGTCTGTTCTGCTCCTGGGGAAAGGAAAATCATCACATATGAGACAGAATCTTGTTTGAAAAATAAAGCTTGAGAAACTTTAATCTAGTTTCTCAATTCTAGTTTCTAGAATTATGGTAATACCAAGTTGCATCAAGTTGGTGTTAGCTATTTATGGCCTTTGCTTGGAACACTTTTTTTCACAATAGTTGCAAAGGATTTTTCCCCTTCTTGAAAATGTACAGTTCTGAAGCCTAGGCCATCAAAGAAAAAAGTTCAAAAATCTCTACAAATATATTTGATTATAAAATATTAAACAGTAATAAAGGCACAGAAATGATTAAGTAACACCTTAGGTTAAACATGACCCACTTAAACAAATAGCTAAGGCTAAAAAAGAGAGTCTGTAAAATCAGTATTTATTCCCATGGCATATGTTTAAATGGATCTCATAATCAACTCATATCTGCTTCAGCACAGTCATCTGATACCTATTTAAAGTAATCTCGTCTAAGAGGTGCAAGATCACTCCTGGGTGACAATTCCATCGCACAGTGGGATGTGTGCTAATTCAGCTGAACTCAGGGACAAATTCTTGCTGATTCTGATTCCAATGGGAACAAGAATTTGTCGTCACTAAAATGAGAAAGATCAAACTTTGAAAGAGGAAGCAACCTGTCGAGATCTTCATGTTCTTTGATTTCAAACACAATCCTTGGTTTTCAGGATCCCTTTTAACTAACATAGGATACTAGAATAAAGGAGTATCTGGATTGTAATCTGAAGTCATTTTTTCAAGGGAAAATGAATGAGGAAATGAGGTAAACAATGAGGGAGCATGGGGAATTGTGACTTGATTGGGTATTTAAATATAATAAAAATACATTAAAAGACGACAAAATAATTCCATATATGTGAATATTGTGTATCATGCAAGCTGTATATATTGGCCTTATTTCAAGGGCACATTCCAGTCCATTACTGTGCATAATATTCTCCTTAAGTCCTTTTCTTAGAGGGAATGATCTTAAGTTCTTATTTAACTACTCTCTTGAAAGAGGGCCAAGAAATAACTCCAAGCCATTCTCACTCAGACACCCTGCCTTTGCTCACCACAGTCACTTATTCTATCTTGACTCTAGTACAACAAACTCTTCCAGGTAGCAACCATGGCTCTACATTTATTGATAGAGTACAGCCTTGCCAGCTCTAAGTCCTGAATGGGGTTTTCTAAGTTTTCTGTTGTTTCTTCAGTGAGCTGTTAATACTAGTAATACAAATAACAGTTAATAAATCAATCTGTTTCTTCCAGGAATTTTGCTAGGAGGCATTAACCCCTTCTCACCATCTCCCAGGCCACACCCCTGCACTCTTTACAATGAGCGCAGCATATTTTTTATTTCTTCAACTGGCATTTGCAATCTGTCCTGACATAATTTACACATTTACACATTTTACAGAGCAAAGCACAGTCATGCAATTTAATTCCAAAAAACATAAGCATAGGAGACTCGGCACACTCGATTAGCAAAGCATATGATCGAGTTTTGCCAGTATGATATCAAAGGCACACGTTTGATTTGAATTTGTGTCAAAATGTACCTGCTGCTCTTCATTTCAAAACAGACATGTGCTGGTGTGTTAGCCCATATTCACACACAGGGGGCTTTTATATGCTGCAAACTGCGTGTGTAGACCAGTGTCCTTTATAAATGCACTTTCTTTCCCTTCCTTTTCTCTTATCTCAAGGCAGCTGGTCTCCACATCCTTAGGGAGAGGGAAGTAAGGCCTGTCACTGCCTGAGAGACAGAGAAGGGGAAAGCAAGAAATCACTATTCAACTTAATGAAATAAAGTTCTGACCCAGATAGAGTCATCTGGGTTCTTCCACTGATCATTGCCCTGTTGAGCCACTATTCCAGTTCTATTATTTCTTTTAAATAGGGTTTTAATGCTCATGAATGAAAGGTGAATGCTTGAAAATGAAAAGTGATCACTGCAGTAAAGGACAAATCAATACAGAACCAAAGTGCTCTACTTATCCACAGGGCAAACTAAAGTGAAAGGAAATGTCTTCAAGACCCTCTCAAGCAGTTGTACTAATAGAAATTATGATTAAGGTTACATAATATTACACTTGGACTTTAAAAAAAAATAAAAATCAGTGATTAAATACTTAGGAAGGAATTGGCAGCTACCTGAACTGTGGGCATTTCGTTGTTCACTTTCTTTTAGCCTCATTTAAAGTAAAAGAATTTGATTGAATTTTGTAAATTTTTAATTAATAGAGATTGAGCAGTCTTAGAAGGACCAGTAAAAAAATTATTCCCCTGCAAGTTATTTAAAATTCAGTTTCTAAGAGTGTGAGTAATTGAGTACTTTTCTTGGGTTCTGGGTCACATAAGTATAAATGAGTATATTTGAAATAATAGCTGGAAAGTTAGTTTGTCCAGGAGGTGTGAAATGGGCTTTTTTACCTCTAAATGTGATCAGTATTGGAGGCTGCAAATAACATGATAGCAAGAGAAGTACTCATGTTCCCAGGTAATATATTTTTTAATTTCGTGGAAAATGTAAAAAATTAAAATAGAATTTGGGCCAGGAACTTTCCGTGCTAATCTGGGATGGACATTTGGGAGTGTTGGTGTCAAGAGATTTTGGTTTTGTGTCATTCTCAGCAGCTGACGAAACAATGAAGGATTCACTTTCTTTGATCTTCCAGCAAGCTCTGATTGGCTGGAAGCAGGGAGAGACAGTTAACTTCACAAAGTCAATAAATGTGGCCATCTGGGAGAATGCAAATTTAGACAAATGTGATATATGTGGGATGACACTTTTTGCTTAGAACTTGCCACACCATAAAAGCATTAAAAATACATTCATACAACCCAGAGTATTTGATTAAAGCCTTCAATATACAATAAATGCAGCCCCAAGCAAACTAAAAGGGGCAACTTGCACAAATTCCAGACCTAGATTCATTCAGGTTTAGTTTTCTGCCTCCTCAGCCTCTTCTCTTCAGGCATCTTTCTCTGTGTTTCCTTTAAATTCAAGTAACTGAGTGGAATCTGTGCAAAAGAACAAAACCTATTGTGCCACAACTCCTCCTTTATGTGGAAATATTTTTTCTTCTTTCAGCTCTTTACATTTTGTCCTCTTCAAGACATCGACTTGAGAAAAATTTAAGTATCTTTGCACATGGGTAATTTCTCCTCAGAGGAGTCCCAGTATGTCTAAAATGCATAGGGCTGACCTGATTAGAACTCAATCCCCATAGCTACTGGTAAGGATACTTTGTGTTCAGCAGCATGTCCTTCCCTGACTGCAGGAACACCACTAAAGCTGAACTAGCTTCCTAGGCAGGAAGGAATCCAAAGCTGCTCACAGTCCTTTTCCAATTAGTACAATATGTAATGCTGCTATCTAACCCCTCCTGGATAGCTAACTGCACAGTAGCATCTATCTGTCAGTGCGTGTCATTCAGTGTGTTTTGGTATGATATAAAATGTAATGTTTCCATAGACTGGACTGTGTCTTGAACATGTTCATTGAAACCAAAGACCTTACTAAAAGCTTGTTTTAAAGCAGTGGGTGAACCAATGTGACCTGAAACAGTAAATGTCCTTTATTGTGGTGGCCAAATACCTACATTGTCTGTTCCATGACAAGCAAAAGGGTAAAACCAGTGATCACCTTTCCCTTTAATGTGCACAGATGGACAGACGGGGTACGTTGTAATTTGCTGCTGATATAAATACCTACTGCACCCAGGACAAGACAGAGGTTGGGAAAAACTGTGTGTCAGAGCAGAGTATCTGTGACACAGCACCTCCCGGAAGTATGGCTGATATGGTACAGTTTATTTAGCACTTTCCTTTAGGAGGAGATTGAAGGCTCAGCCCAGCCCTTACCTAAAGATTTGTGTGTGTGGGGAAGGGGGGGGGTGTTTTTTCTTTTTTTGTTTGTTTTTTTGGTTTTTAGGAGAAAAAGTAGTTCTCCTTAATAAAAACACAGAAGACTTGACATCCTCCATTTTTTTGTGAAATGTTATTTTTGGCAAATTATCTGACTATTTGTATTGAACAAAACAATTGAAGGGATGAGCTTGCAGCCTTTATTTATATGAAATAGTTCTTCTACCAATAGTGGAACTATCTACTGGAATAAAACTTATCTAATCGAACCCTTATTTTTTGTGATAGGAGATATAAGATAAGGAAACAGATCAAGCATCCCAAAATGTGGACCAAGATTTTTGCAAAAGATAGGCTGTTGTCACTTAAAGTTACTGGTTTCTTCCAAAACAAAACACTGTTCTTCGTGCCTGGTCCTCAGATGGTCTAACAATCATGACTCCATTGCCATCAATAAAACTGCTCCTGTCACCTATGGAGCAGCGCTGGCTTTGCAATAGGTAACAAGGTTTTCACACCATGGGCATAGCTGTAATACCGAAATTAGACGGCAGGTTGAGTGTCATTTGTGTATGATGAGGAGGCCTACTGGGAACCAGGGCGTTAGGCAGAAAGCAGAGGACATGAGTGCTACTATCTGCGTTTTACAATGTGAGACAGATATAGAAAAAATGAAGACTTCAGAGAAGAGGAAAAGAAAGAGATGGGGGACTTTCCTATTGAAAGAGCAAGAGGCCAAAGCCCAGTTTCCTGTAAAGTCACTTGTGATCACTTCTACTTGTGGTTAGAGAATTAAATATTCCACAGGGCCAACTATGCACCCCTTGTTCATATTTCTGTTCACACTGGTCCTTTAAAGGCTCTGTGCAATAAAGTACACAGTGCTAACCACCACAGCCTACTTCATCTGCACTTCATCAGATTAGCATTAGGTTGAAATCTCCAAGACAATATAAATGAGATCAATAAATAGTGCAATCAATCTCAGCTAGTTTTAAGTGTCCAGAGAGAGATTTAAAAAGAACTCCTGTAGGCTGACATAGCTTTATTAACAGAGAGAACACCAAACACATTGTATTGATGCTAACATGTGTTGGCCCTTATGATACTTCTTGCACTTAAACAGCAAAGCCAACAGGACTCTTTCTGTTGATTTATGGATACTTTGGAATCAGTATTGAACGCATTGTTTCAATTTGCAGTGATAGAAAAAAATACATCTATGCAGTTCTTCCTTTTCTTTCATTTTCCGAATGGCTTGAGATTTTTTTGTTTTGCATGTCTTTTTATATTTCCCAGGGATTAAATAATCTTTGTCCAGCTCTGAGTGCATTGCCAGTGACTAAGGGATAATATATATTTCAGGATTTGCAAAGGAAAAAGAAGAACTGCTCCAAATGAAGAAAACAAACACAACATCCTGATTTCAGGTATTTAAAAGAACAGTTATAACAAATACAAACAGCTTAAAAAGTCAAAGCAACATAGCACAGTCACAATGTTGAAGACTATTACTGAGTGGGAAGGGGGCGAAATCTTCGGCATGGTACAGGTTTGGGAGTGTTCCTCATCATATTGTCTTTACACTGAAATTGAAGCAGTTGCAGCAGCCCCCGTCTGGAATGATGACTCAAGCCTTGATATACGTTCCAGAGCAAAACAGGGAAAGACAATTCAGAACACTCCAGGTTTTGTTATTATTGAAGTTTCCCCAAAACAGCAACAACTGTTTCACTGGCCTAAAGGAATCTTCCTTTGCTTGACAAAACTCACAAAGAGAGCCTTTTTTTTTTTGAAAAGCGGCAAAACAGGTAGGACATTTCTTATAGCCTTCCTTTCTTTTTACCTTTCTGTGACCCTTAAAAAGTCACAGTCCTCTCATAGTCTAATCAGCATGGGGAATTGCAGAATGAATGGCCTGGAAAATTCCTTTGAAAGGCAATAATAATATTTTTTCATATATGAATTCCAGCTTAGTTCTTAGGGGCTCAACAAAGGGAAGTCACGGTTATTGTTTTTTTAATTTTTTTGCTCCTTCATAGAGTTTTTCAAAGACACTTGCTTTTCTATAAGTTGTAAGTTTATGTTAAAGTACTATGCTAGTCTATGTTACACATTTTAGTGCATTCTGTACTGCCCTGGGAGCTAACAGCCCTCCCCCAAAGAACTCTTTCCCAGCCCCTTCATCTGTAACCTTTCTGCAAGTAAATGCTAATTGAAAAAGAAAGAACACCACTAATCTTGGAATTTAAATGCATTTAACAAAACCAATCTCAATCTAAATTGTTGTTTCACCATTCCCTTTTCCCCAACAGATGTTGAGAAACTGCAATTCCTATTAAGAACACTTGACTGTTTACTCAGCAAGAGAACTTTAGGCTTAGGCTGCATCAATCTAAATGCGTTTCAGGATGTCAGTCTTTTGAAAAGTGCAGACTGTTAGCTGGTTATTTTTAAATGTAATCTTCACATAAAAGAGTTGCTGCATTTTTCCTTTTCACTTTGTCATCCCTCCTCCCTCTTTTTTAATGATGGCAGCAAACATAGATGTCCTGAATTTTTACGTCCCATTCCATTTAAGTTCCTCTCTATGGTCCTTTATTTCATTTTTTGTTTCTCCTTTGTTTTCAGATTTGACTCAAATGAATACTAGTGAAAATTGTGAACATTATTGCAGGAAAAAAAAAAGATTCCAGAAATGTGATGTAGTAAGAATGTTAGGCATCAAAAACATGTATATGTTTTGTTACTGAGCTCTACAGTAAAGCCCTCATGGGCTTTGATCACAGACCTACATAAAGTTATCTATGCAGATGAGGCAACTTAGTGCAGGTTTGTCATTTCGTATCCTGGGCATTGCTATTTAACCGTGATCAAGAAAGTAGATGTGTACCTTGGTTTTTTCCCTCCTTTTCTCTCTTATCTCTTCATATGATCCTTCAGTTAGTAAGTGCAATATTGGCATTTGCAAATATATCCTCAAGTGACAGTCACAGAAATGTTGTTTAGGCAGTTACAGTTTGCCTATAAACATATTACATATTACACTGGTATGAACCCCTGCTTAGCACAAGTCCTTCAAGCAAGTTTTACAGTAGAATAAATTTCAGCTGCTTTACTCATTGGGTTTTGAAATATAGTGAGTTAAGTCCTTCACTTGTTGTGGGGGACCTGGCAAGGCTGAGGACAGTAGGTGGTGTTTTGCACCTTCATTGCCACAGGCAGCTCTGCTGTGGCTGAGGCAGCCCTGTCGCGAGCTGTGTGATGCCTGAATGGGAGATGCTGCTTTTCTAGGTCTTCTGAATATCCTTCTTTTTCTCTGCAAAAAGCAGGTAGGGGGAATGCTCTGGACCACAGAAGGTCAGACTTACCCACATGACTCTAAACTCCAGCATTCTTAAGTAATGCAATGCAGAGAAATTCAGCAAAAGCATAGAAAAATGTCATGTAGGTAAAAAAAAAAAGCTACAATTGTGAATGCTAGAAGGCAACAGATAATTGAGTGCATGGGTGTGTGTGGGGGTGAATGTCTGAAACTGAACTTTTGAACTCTCAAGCAGAAACCTGCTACTTGATGGCTGATGGCTGCAGTCTGCAGGGAGTGGCTGTAAGTTTTGAGAACACATGGACTAAACAAAAGGGGTTCACCTTGAGTCCAGCAGTTAATAAAGAGGAATTAAACACAACTAGCAAGTAGGTGGCTGCTCATTTATGGGACTTCTGCACACAGACTATCTAGATAGAGAAAATGGGGGACTTTCTTCTAGAAAGACGACCTGGTGCCAAAACAAAGGGTTCCCAAAAAAAAAAAAAAGTGGTCTCAGAAAGAAGAAACTGACCTGGAAAGAAGGCTGGAGGAAAGATCATGGAAGTGGGGAAGATTTGGGAGATCAAGAAGAAGAAAAAAAATGCCATGGGATATCCAGGGGTAAGCTCTGGCCATCATGACCTCTGCCTAACCCTCCCATGCCAGCAGTGATCCCTGGCTGGAAGGGAAGTAAAAATTTGGCAAACATAATGCTGAGGAGGATAGTGTATAAATGAGTGTGAGAAATAATCAACCCAGGTAAAATGTCTGATCCTGTTTGTTCCTAAATAAACCCAGTGTCCAGATCCATCATGGGCTGTTGTTTGCGCTCTCTCACTTGTGATGAAAGGGTGAATAATGCTGAGCCAAGTGTTAAAGGGTGATACTTCAGTATCATGAGCATTGAATATTGTTTTTAAAATAGAATAAGTGTTTCTTTAAGATTTCTAGGAAAAATGCAAATATACAAGTAGAAACTCAAATAAACTATGCGCTTTGATTAAGATTCCAGTAAAGATTGCCGTAGTCCAAGATGATCTGAAAATGGAAGCAGTTATAAGGAAAAATAAAATGAAGTCAAATAAAGCGCAATACGTAAAGAAATCTTGCAATAGCAATCTAAAGGATAATTTTGCAGCCTTTACCCGAGTTACATATCTAGAAATTCATTGGAACCCATTGCTAGTGGGTAGAGCAGGCAGAAAATAATTATCCACCTGCAACATGTCAAGATATTAGAAATTATTCCATTGTGCAGCATGAAAAAGAAGCAAAATAAAAACTTGATAAATATTTCACGTGGTTTTCAAGACTTTTTAATGGAAGAATGTGCCTTCCCAAGAGTTCACTTGGTATCTGAAAGCTCCAAAGCAAAGTCAAGAAAACTGAACTGAAGTTTAATTATCTTCTGATGCAAATTTCAGTTGAAACAATAAATTATCTTATAATCCAAAACCCCATTATTTAGAAACTTGTCACCATTGACAGTCTTTTTAGAACTCAGGAATCTCTACATTAGCATACTTATCTCTATAGGTGCAATTCCACCCTCTTCCTCAAGACAGGAATCAAAAAGACTACAGATACTTTGATGGCCCATGAAGCTGCTGGATATTTCTGTCTACAAATTCATGACCCTGATGTGGACACTCATTGAGTCATAACTCAGTATGTACTTAGAAGTCATTTTAAATGTAGTGTCAGTGAATATAAAATGCCTGAATGTTGGACCTAATATTGACATCCTGTTTCAAACTGTAGGAAGAATTTTTCAATATGCTTAATCTTTGTTTTCAAAAATGATGAAAGCAGTGAAGGCTAGGGTCTGAAAGGAATTTGAAATCTTTCAGATTAAATCAGTGGGAGTGAGATAAATAACAACTTGTCTAAATCTAACCTAACTATAAAGCAGTAATCAATTTCTGTTTTATATGGTATCTATTGTGAAACACAAATACAGGCCCTATTCAGTGGACCCTACAGCACATCCATGTGCAACAGGTCCTGCTGTAACCTCTCACCCAGCTAACAGTGTTGGATAACCACATAACATTGCAATGACGTTTCACTTTTCAACCCTTTTTTAACAGAAAGGAAACTGAGATAGAATTATTTTATACTTTTTCTCCACCAGTGACTTGAAGACTGATGAAGAGCAACAGGCTATACAACATTAATAAAGAAATGGGACCTGAGGTGCCTACAAAAAAACTCCCTGCACTTCAGGGAATTCATGAAAAGAAAGTAAAAAAGCATTTGTTAGGTATACATTAAAAGTTTGTGATCACATAGTATCATGAAGTCTTTACAGGAACAAGTTATCTGCATGGGTACAAAGGGTCTTACTTATATATACAGTTTCTCAGAACAGCCTAGGCCGTACAGTGAGTTTGTTAAACCAAAGTTGAGGTTTCTTCAGTTTCTTTGGATGACTTTAGTGTTACAATAACACAATCAATCATCCTAGCAACCATGGCAAACACAAATGCTTATGCAATAAGGGCAATCTACTTTTGAGACACTGATGTTTAGATTACATAGTTTAAAATTCAAAACCAATATATAAAATCACCAGCATTTTCAGTACAGTTAAAAATATTTCTGTAAATCAGATTTCTATTTTTGGTCCAAAAAGTAGCCTTGGAAACTAAAGTCATTTTTTGAGGAGACTGAATTATACCTGAACAGTTTTTTCTTCCAAAATGTTAGAACGTGAGGAATGCAGGTGTTCACTCTCTGTTTATATTTGGTTCAACAAACACATTTATTGTGGTCACTTCAAAGGAAATTCCCCTTTCTGTGAGTGTATGGCTCACCTGGGTTCCCCTCTGACCCTCTTTCATGCAACACAGTCTAGCAAGAGAGCAGAAAATCTTGTACATTCTTGTTTTGCATGAACAATCATCATTCTCTTTCAAGTTCCTGATGTTAAAGATCAACTTGTAGTGTTTAGTTTTCTTCTCCAATATAATTTCATTTTAGGTTTGTGCATTTTTATGGTGTCTGTGCTTGATTTCCTTCTTCATTCTGAAATGAGAAGACCCTCAAATTCCTGCTTCCTGCTCCAGTAGTGGGCCGCAAGAAACAAACAGCATCCGCAGAGTGGCAGTAACAGGAAAGGAGAGTGACTGAAGTCCTTATTCAAATAAACACCCAGCTCCTGCATGCCAGGCTACACTCAATGACATGATGAGGAAACCTGAGAGCCTCTCTGACCTGTGTGGCAGCCTCAGCTGGAGCCTGCCTCAGCATATTACTACCATGCTTTTCACTGCAAGGTGTGGAGGATAAACAAGCTGGCCTTCCAGCTGTGGAGGGGAAGCATCCAGCCTGAGACTCAAGCACAGCCACCTCATCCTCCAGAAGAAAGATCTCCCAACAGTATTGCAAAAAAACTTTGCTGTTGAAATAAAAATGTTGCATGTTGAACCTGGAGCCCATTCAGGGCTGTGTTTTCCTTGCTGCTGGCACAGTGTGTCCCCTTAGCACCCAACCCAGACCTATTCTAAAGGTAATTTAAATGGGAAATTTGCCCCAGCCCACAGTGAAAGACATCTCTTTTCATTTAAAAGTACTCATTTCCTTCACTGTCAAGGACCAAACCCAAACTTTTTGTTTTCACCTACTAGCTGCCATGTAAGTTACATAGCTATTTATTCTTTTTGTTCCCAAGACACTCACAAAAGGTCTGAGAAAAACTGTTGTTGCTGTGCACAAGCCAAGTCATCTCCCACGGATAGAGAACAGATAAGGTGCTACTCATACCACTTCTTTACTGAGGCTTTTTAGCCAGAGAGACCTGATGGCTTTTTCCAAGATTAGTTTGTAGTATGTTTGCAAACTGCAATTAGATAGAAGAAAATTTTCATGTCAACAATTAAATTTATGCTTAGACACAGAGTAGAGGGCTAATGGGAAATAGGTAGGAAAATTGTGCTGAAATCTGTAGGAAATTCACTTTAAAAGATTTGTTGTTTCAGGTAGGAGTAAATATCTGTAGCCTTGATAATTATTCCAAATACTCAAATTCATCATGCTCCAAACTGTCATATTTACTGTCAGTGGCAGTACCAATAAAATATGACACAATGCAATCATTCTAATTAACTAAGTATAATTATAATTAATCAATTATAGTTATTTAATAGCAGAGTTTTTAAAAATAAACTGTACAATAATTTACCTATTACTTTTTCAAGGTGTATCTTTATTAATGTCCCCATTTTAAGATAATAGTGAGAAAAGCAGATGTTTGTTCAGTGTCACAGGATGAACTACTCTGGTTGGAGCTAGAAATTGTGACTATTGTGTCATGATTAAAACCCCCAAGAGACTTTTAAGACAACGAGCAGTTTACTGGCCAGTGTTGTTCAATAGGTAAATAATACTATTCTTGCGCTGGTCACTGATTAGCCCAGTACTTTCTGGACAGTAATTTTAGATTGTTAGAAGTAAAAGTTTGCATGTTTGGTGAATCAAAATAGAACAACAACAACAAAAAAGATAAACTTTCACAAAAGATGAACCATTTTTAAAAATTAACATGCTTTCAAGAAGCATTTAATTTCACTTAAAAAGCAGTTCAAATTAATAACCTTCTCATTAAAAAAAAATGCAGCCAGATCTAGAAGGTATTTATCCTTTTTGTTCCTTACCTCCTCTGTTAGTAATATGCACCCCTTGCAGAAATACTGTGGGGCTCATCTTTTATGCCAAATGAGAACCCTATATTTCATGTTATAGAGCACTTATTCAAAGGAATGCACACATTTTTTAACTATTCATTCACTTGTGTGAATAAAATATTCAGAGGTTCAGAATTCACAATCTGTTTCTGTAAGGTACTGCACAATTGTGGATAAAAAGGATATTGCAGTAAAAACACTGCTAATTACAATTTATTATTATCCATTATTATTTCCATTTATATCTCACTATTTTTAACTTGCTCATAAAAATTTCTCTTCCTATGACTTAGTCCAGATTGTATGATGATAAGTGAATAAATAATACTAGCGCTTTCCTATACTGTTTTTTCTTTTTTTAATGAAAGCATATTTCTAGATGTGAATCATCACTTTGCATTCTCCACCCCTCCCCAAAAAAACAGCTACAATTTTGTAGATATTGCTAAGTGTCTGAGGTGAATGTTTGTTAGAATTCAGTTGGCATGTGATAAACAAATACGTAAACAGAGTAAATACAAATACAATTCATTCTGCAGATTTTGCCAGGATTCTGGGAACATTTCTTATTGACCTGAAAAAAGATTTTTTTTTTTCTCTTATGCTGTTCTCTGTATGTTGTGTCACACGAAGCATATTCTGTACAATCTGTGTAGCCTCACATTAGACAGAGTGGAAGTTAAGTGAATTTTAGGAGGATTATTTATTATATTGCAAATCACAGCCTGGCATAGTGCATTTCTTCATGGAAATATGTTTTTAGCACTTTGGAAATCCCTTTGTATGCATCTGAGTCAATTAATTTCTCTGCAAGCATACGTGCTACTCAATATATTTGTTATGTGTTTGTAGCTCTTGGTGTGTAATGAGACATTTTTGCTGTTGCTGATAATTCTGTAGATTCCATTGTACCCAGACATATGGTGTCAGTTGTTTGAAGGCTTTAGAAACCCTCAGATTGGCTGTGATGTAGAAATGTAATAATCCCCATAGAAAACTTTGGACTTCTCAAACCAGAGTTTAAAATCCACATGCTCACTTGCAGGCTGGGGAGTTTTAAAAACAAACGGGCCCTTGTAGATAATTTAACATTAATGGCCCGAGTCAATAAGAAGTGCAAAACATTCAGGCCCAGGAAGAGTGATACAAAGTCTGAGATGTGCTTCCACAGGGTATGATCCAGATGGAAATATGATTTTATTAACCAACTTTTAATCAGTATTTAGTGTGTATTAAATTAGTGTTATTAAAGGACAGCTTTAAATACTTCAGTAGGGAAGAAGGATGATCTGCCTTCTTTCTGTAGTCCTAATCCAAATCCAGCAGCACACAGGTTTTCTATTGAGCATTATGTCTACAAACTGGATGAAAGGCAGCTGAAGGGAACTGGAGGGTCCTGATCTAGCAGATGCTCCTAGCTTCCCCTAAAACCATGCAAACGACCATAGGTCCTTCATAGCATGTGTCTGGCGTGAAATCATGAAAGCAGGAGTTTTACCATGGACTATGGGTGGACTTCAAATTTTACCCCTGGTGTAGAGTAGGCCAATTTATTTTATTTGCTGTTGTGGGTATTAAATATCCCTAACAAGGGTGTTCTGCTTGGAATGTCTCAGTGGGCCAGTAAGCAGTAAAGTTGGCTATTGTATGTCTATAGCTCTGTTACCTGTTTTGGGGCATAAATGTATACTTTCTATGCTCAGAAACGATGTAGAACATTTGTTATTGTAGCTGCCTAATAAAACAAATACTGGTCAAAGACCAAAGCTTAAGTGAATAAGGACCATTTTTCCTTGCAATACCATGGTCTTTTACAGTGTTTCACCAGATCTAAGGTCTCGACTTATTTTTGTTAATTTCTTACATAGTTGTTGTGTTTAGGGCAGCGGTGCTCTGAGGTCCAGGTTGTAACTAGGTCCCATTGTTCTGGATGCGATACAAACACAGATTTAATCAACTGAACAACGTGTAGTGGTTTGTAACTTGATTGCTGTTGTACATTGCAGGAATACCAGAATGGGTGCAGGCCACCATTGTGTGACTAGTTAGAAATTATTCCCATCTTATTCTCTCTCTGATAAGGCTACTTAACACTCTTGGATGAGCATTGGCCAGCTGCAGTCCAAGGAACAGAAGTCAAATATGCAGTACAGGAGGAAAAATTAGCCTGGCTGTACAGCCTATGTGTCGGTGCACAAAGAAGGGTAAGTAAAATAGGAAAGCAGAAAAAGGTTTTGTCCTTAGTTTCGTTTTAAATTGCTTAAGGCTAAATGGATCTTTTAGGTTATACCAGAATAATATATCTTTGATGATGAACAGTCACTTTTTACCTCAAACACCTTTCCACTAGCAGTCTTTCCTAGTATTAATGCCAGAGGAACTTCCAGATGAGATATCTGCAAGCTTTTTGTTTTCTATGTGCTGCTGGACCAGCACTAAGGGGAGTTACTTGTGCTGAAGGATTGACTTCCATTCATGTCTCTGTAGTTTCTCCCTTCATGACTCTCTGGAAGAAGTCCAAATGAGCAAGCTCTATTCAGATTTTCCCAAAACCACAAAATGATATTGCTCCCTCCTTTGAAGCTGAGGTGAAGGAAGCAGATCTGAGCCTTCCAGTCTCTTTTCTGAAGACATATTTTCTATCTTTCAGCAAAGTTTGAAAGATTATTAGGAGTATCCAGCACTCAAAAAATAGATTATTCAAAGGACATTTTTAACCCAAATTTAATTTTACTTTCAAAGAATTGTTTTTAGATGACTGAAGGCAAAAATGCTAGTTCCACAGGAATTATCTAGGTGAGAAAAATATCATTCTATGATCCACTTATCTATGAAGGTCAAATACTGCTTGCAAGGTGCAATTCTCTCTCATCTTGTTCTTTGGAACGAATCGTACCCTCAGATCAAGTTGCCACTACTGCAGTCTTGTGTTTCTATAAATATTGCTGCAGTCTTGAAGGGAAGAAAAAGGCATATTTGACAACGGGGACCTGACTCTCTAGAGCTCTAAACAACCTCATTTTAGTATATATTCTATCCTTTCCCTCACATATGGAGGCAAGAGACTCTAGTAGATACCAGAGGAGTTGCACATGATGGGTTTTATTCTGTAAATAGGAACTATTTGGTTTCAGAGTGCTAGTTACTTTTTGCATGCAAATGCCCTGTTTCTCTAACATAAAGGGCTCTATAAGTTGCGGATAAGTGTTTTGTGAATCAAACCCTAAATCCTCCCTTTATTTTAACTGTAGACTTTAGGCAGTGGTTAAGCACCATCAGACATTATTCAAACATTTTATGGCTTGCAAAAGAATTTTTTTTTTTCAAAGAACACTTTAAATAAGAGAAAACAAACATTTTTGTTAAAGTGGCCTGGTTATGGATATCTTCTTTCCACCCCAGTGGCTTGATGTGACTGTTAACCGGCATTTGGCTGTTTTGTAACTGGCGCAATTATTTTGTCAAAGGTTGTAGGGTTTTTTCCTCCTTTAAAAAAAAAAGTTAGTTTACAGTTTATTAACTTAGATTACTGCTAATAGTTCCCCTGGGTCTTTCTACTGAAACAAGGACCAAGCTAGCTGATTTCTTAAGACCAATCTGGAAGACTTTAAAACGCATTAATAGCTATCACTGAAACAGCAGGGGAAATACTCTGTCATTTGTTTTTGTTTTTGGTTTTTTTTTCTTCTTGTTCTCCACATAAACTTTTTCACCAACTTTCTCTATTTATCTATTATACTGTCTCTCTCTTTCTCTTATTTTGTTTTTCCTTCTTTTTACAACTATTAACAAGTGAGTGAAAATAATCAGCAATGACTTTTTTTGACTGTTCAGGGAGCACATTAGCACATAAATAGGAAACAAAGACTGGTTCTAAAATGGTTCAGGGAAAAAATAAAATGATACTTTAAAGTGTGGAGGTGTGAAGTGAAAATACCCCATTTTCAAAAAAGTATAGAACAAGTGCAGAATATCATTCTTGTTGGTTTTGATTTAGTTTTTTTTTTGTGGGTTTTTGTTTGTTTGTTTTTTAACATTTTGCTTTTTCTTTGTGCATAAATACTTGTAAAATCAATGCACACAGGTTAAAAATTTAGGAATGCAGATGTGTTGTTTACATATCTTTGAAGAAAGCAATTATTTATTACATGGGCCTATCAGAAGGAAAAGTATTTCACTTCCCCCACTGCTTTAGCATGTCTCCTCCAGTCATACCTTTTGGTCCTATTCCTCACCTTCCTGGACAAAAGCAGAACATGTAGACAAAGGCTCAGTAGTAGTGCTTAGTGTGTCTGAATTAATGTCTGGGAAATCTGCTGAAGAGTATGACAGAAAACTTTTTCTTACTTTTATTCCCTTGTTGCAGTTGCTATAGTGAATAATGGAGGAAATTTGATCTGCTGTGGAAGCCCTGTAAGCAGTTAAAACATCTGGGCTGTTTGTTATCCAGGTACTCACATTGAAGTACTCAGTGCCAAACATCATGAGGAAGTGATAATATGAGTCTACATTTGCAGGAATAAGCTTGTAGATATAAACAGGGAAATTATAATATTCTGACTGTTCCCATCTGTTTTGTATGACTTGAAGTTGTGGTGTTAGGCAGTCTGGAACATTAGCCATCCAGCTGAGATTTAATTTCTTCCTCTGCTTCTTTTCTAAGTAGTAAGAATCACTCCCTGGTCACATGTATTGATTTTCATGGTTTTGGTGTACTGCCCAATCTGAGAAGGAACCTTTACTATGTTAGGTGCTGTATGAATAAAAGTAATCAATAACTAATAATTGTCCTTTCCTCAAAGGTTTTATATTAAAAACACTCTTATTTCTATTATCTGGAATAAAGAGGAATTGGGATGGGGATGGAAAGAAGAGATGCTCCTCTGATATTTTATCTAATGGGAAGAGGCAGGTAACTCAGAATTAGTGACTTTGAGACCCGAAAAGATTAAGCAAGTCTGGCTTACGTGTTTCTAAGCCTGCTTTGCAGGGGTTTTTTGATCAAGTACGGCATTGTGCAAATGTATGACATTACCTGAGACAGAGTTACTAAACCCCTCTGCCATGCCCCATCAAAACAAAGAATTGTTTTTTGTCATAGCAACGTACTTTGAATTGTCCATGACATTATTAACCAGAATGCAATATATTATGAAAAGATCTAACCTGCCTACAAGAGAGGTGTCTATATTTATAAAAAAGAAATAAAGAAAGACTATGGAGATACTTCATAAGAATAATTTCTGAAAATGTTGCCTGGAAATATATTAAGTTATACAAAGCTCAGTTATTGGCATTGTCAAGCTTTATAAATCAGCATAACTCCTTCAAAGTTGGTTTTACCATAGTTACAGGACGGTTCTGTGGTCTGTATTTTGCCTAGATGAGAAGGTTTGCAGACAGATATTTTCATTGAAAGTTGCTTTCAGGAGTTTATTTCCAACCTATTCATTGATTCAGTAGAAAATATTTCATTTTCAGTCCTGAGTGGGGGGTCATAACATTGTCCTCTCTCTACTATACTCAACCGTACTTTATGGTTTTATTCTACATTGATCCACAAATGTATATTCAAAGAAGAAATATTATCAGATAGACAAATGATAGCATAGTCCTATTTTCCTGGAATGAGTTGTGCATATAGTCTGTAGTGTGCTAAAAAAAAAGCCCACTTTGATGAGAAAATAAAAAGTTTAAAAAAAGACCAAGGGATTTATTAGGAAAATAAGTCATTTTCTACTACCAGTTCTTTTTGACACTCAGCTGTTGATGTTCAAGCAGTCCTGTAGTAAAAGTGACTACAGTATATGACAGATAGGATGGTAATGAAATGGCATACTTTTTTGTTACATGGAAATTTCAATAAGGGTGGAATTTTGCCTCAAAAAGAGGGCAGTGATCTTCTCACAAACACTGTCCTTTGTCCTGAGGCACACAAAATCCCCAAATCCCTAAAATATTTTATCTAAAGATAAGATAATTTTGCACCAGCCCAGGCATGAAAAAGAAAAGTATATCAGATGCATCTGGAAAAGTCCTGTTGCTCAGGGAGAAGGTAAATTAAAGGTTTCTATCTTATCTGTATTTCAATTACAATTTTGGTCCCTGGCAGTGCAGACAGTTGAAGTCTTGGGAAGTGGAAACACTCACAGGTGTATGAAAAAGAAATCTTTAATGGTAGAGATGTATATATTTGATCTATTTTGCTTTTCATGTGGGGTATACATGACATTTAAATAAAAGTGTGGACTCTTATGGAGGGGCCCATCTGTTTGAGTTCACCTGAAGATTCTCTTTTCCTTGTGTTTTTTTTAATTCTTAGCTATGATGACCTCGTTTAAGAGTTCCAAGTTCTGCCTGACTCATTCTGGGGTTCAGTCCCAATAAAACCATTTGAGCAAGAGCCAAAATAAATAATAAAAAAGGGGCTCATCTGTCTTCTGTTAGTGCCCATAGTGTGTATTTGTATCCAGTTTTCTGTGAACGGGATAATAAAGTCTTGAGATAAGTACCTCTTAGCTCTTTGACACCTTGGTTTGTGGGTAAAGACCAGAGAAGACTTCTACGTCCTCTGTTGGGCTATTCAATAGCAATGTAAGTCTAGTTCTTGCTGAAGGCATTGCCATTTCATCAGGTGCCTTTGCAGCTGGCACTGTGTTTTTGCTACCTGCCTTACCAAAGACATCCAAGACTGAGGAAGTTCTCATCCCAGGTATAATACCAATCTTCATTAGCATCAACAGTGCACAAAAACAGTCAGCTGACACCACCACTGCTGCTTAGTGTGCAAATCACTAAAGTTTGTTTTCAGTGACAAATGATTTATTCCTGTAAACAGAGAATCTCACAGGTGTAGTCTAGAGCTGATTTATCTACATATCTGCAGAAATATATTAATATATTTGCAATATATCTGATGGTTTATCAGGTTAAGAGTCACAAACCTAGTTTCATGGGCCAGGATATGCAAATGAATCTTGCTTTTCAAAATGATCCTTGCCCAACAGAAGGATGATAAAACATCCTTCCTTTGCCTATATTTCTATCATGAATACCACATATGGGCAGCCTGTTATCATCAGGAGAGTCTTGGAGGGCGTCTGGGAGCGACTGGTGATGGGAGAAGAACTGTCCCTCATGAGCTAACCCCAAGAAAACACTGGAGTTGAATTCCCTCAGCTGAAGAACAGAAGAAGAGTTCAAAAGCCAAAAATGCCACTGCCTTGGAAAAGTGGAGAAGTCTTTCACATCAGTACAAACAAAAGATAATTGAATGAAATGGAGCTCACCTTTCTGGATCCAGGAAAGCTAAGACAAACTTAGTAGATTTGACATAAATAAAAATCTGAACTGGGATATGGTAGCTAAGGCTAATATCTGTTAGCTTTATGGAGCTTTACCACAAACAATTCTGGTCTTTTCTGTTTTCTCCCAGATAAAAAATGCCCTGAAAATCATCCTGTTGACTGAGATTTTAGTATCTTCTGATTTTAGCTGCATCAATGCTGTTTTAAAGTCGAGGTCAACATCACTGTAAAACTAGTGAGAGAAAGAGGCTAGAGGGGGTGAGAGAAGGTGAAAGAGGCTAGAGAAATGTGGAATTCAAATTCAAAACCAAAAATCTTTTCAAGTCTCCTAATTACTCACTTGCTTTTAAAAGTTAGGCATGAACAGATCCAAACCTTTTAAAATAGGATGATTCATTGAGTAGATCTCTTTTTATCCGGGTACACATGCATATACACACATCTATACTATCTATTTACACAAATATATTCATATGTTTGTGCCTGTATGCATCAATATAGAGTCCACATATTTACAAAGGTTATTTGCTATCTTCTTCTCTGGGAAAAGAAGGCAGAGAAGAATTCTCTGTCTTCTACCATTTCTCTTGGGAATACTTTCTTGCATCTATCTCAAATTCACACACAATATTTGCTAAGGCATTTTCCAATCAACATGAGATTTAAACAATTCCATGACTCGTTGCATCCTACATTTCATTATCTTCAGCAAAATGTGTATTTCCTTATTGGTATCACAGAAACACATCAGGGTTTTCATGTGACACAGTTAAAATTCACAGTGCATTCTCAGAAAGCATACCAGGCAAACATTTTAGGATCTGGAGGTGTCCTATGGAGAAAGACTTGCAGAAATCAGCAGAATAAAATGATGAATGGATTCTGGATTATATTGCAGTTGGAAAGTAGCAGAAAGCTATCTAATAGATCTTCTGCTGTTTAGTGAACAGGACTCACATTAGATAACGACAGCGGAAAACATTAAAGACAATTGTATATGATGTAGTATTCAGTCAGATTCATTCACAGTGTACAGTCATTTCCAAATGGCATTTTGCTGTTCTTTGTTCTGTAGCAGTGTCTAATATTTCTAAACATTTTTAGGCTCTGTGACACCTTAATGGTATACAATAACAGTATGCCTCCCTCTTAGAAAAATGGATACTCTCATTTTTCTAAACATTGTGCCTTTACCTTTAACCATTTCCATTTAAATGCAAATTTCAATCATGTCCACCTCTGTATTCCAACAGAAACCCAGGGAAAAGACTATACCTTAAATCCTCATTTCTCCATAAAGGGAGCTGTTTCCTTCAGGTGTGTCACTCCATGTTATCTATCTTCCTTCTCATTTTACACTTCAGCATAGTGGCAAGTTTACCTTGCAGAATTCACAAAGAAAAAAACAGTCTTCTTTTTGATAGAAAACTCTGCTGGTTTTATGTACTAAAATAAAATGGACATTTGTAGTTATCTTTATCTATTGTTAAATTAGTCTGACATAATATAGTGACATGGAAATTTCCCATTCACAAGTCTTTGAATTATTACCGGCATTTACAACTGTTTATAACCTTGAAAGTTTATAATTTCCTAAACAACTGTGGACAAATTAAGTGAATTTGTATCACAGGCAATGATTAATCTTGTATTTATTGTTCCAGTTTAAAGGAAATAATTGAATTTCAGGGTTAAGGATAAAACATGATGCTATGAAACGTATGTGATACTGGTGTCAGTTTCCTGAATGTCTGTTCTTCGTATGCAGCTTAGCAACACATTTGAGCAACTCATTAAGGTGTCTCTGCTTAGTAAGTTTTCAGAGACAAAGTTACTTTTGAATCTGGCATATAAGAAACACTCAGAACACAGCCAACCAAATCAAAACCTCTCCCTCCTCTCTCGCCTCTCACAAAAAATAATAAATCCCACAAACTTTATCTGCTGTTAGTCCCTCTTGATTACTTTTGACAAGAGAGGGCACTGTGTTAACATTTTAAACAGTGGACATATTTGTATAGGCTTGTCTCTGAGACAGAAAAGAAGCCAGGGATTAACCCCTGAACCAATTACTTTACAACATAGCAACCACTTCAATGCAAAGCGGGATGGGGGGGAAGGGGGGAGACAATTTAACTAATTATGTAAGTCACAATGCTGTCATTTGGTAGAAAAATTGTTGAGTGGGCTCATATACAAGAGGGTGTCTACTTTGAGATGTATTTATTAAATTTTACTTTGAGTCAGCTTCTACTGGCTGAGAAATTTAGCTGAAATACTTAATGCCTGCAGTCCTTCAAGAGAATTACATGTATTAGGAATGCTGCACAAGTATATTGTTTCGGCAAAAGTTTATTTTTAACCGTTTATTAAATGCAGCCATGTGTATGTCTAACTCTTCAGCATATTTCTGGTATTGGGAGGGGTCTAAGCCCACTTTATGTAGGCCAGAAATATGTTGTGCCAGTCATTTTAAAATGAAAGGTTAAATGTTGTAGCCACAACATACAACTTGACTTGCAAATAACTTGCTTTCCATATTAACTGGGATGAAAGTGATTTTGGGTACAACTTTTAATGTAGATAATAAGTTTGGGGGCATTTCAGCTCTGAGGTGGTTGGGGTTGGAGGAAGAAGGGAACTTAAGACTTTGAACACCTGCAATTTGAAAGTCACATTCTTTTAAAGTATCACAAGTTGGGTAGTTGGAACT
Organism: Coracias cyanogaster; assembly: GCA_033124195.1. Taxonomy (NCBI): domain Eukaryota; kingdom Metazoa; phylum Chordata; class Aves; order Coraciiformes; family Coraciidae; genus Coracias; species Coracias cyanogaster. The sequence goes on along the minus strand of JAVSBS010023571.1, from coordinate 7,608 downwards.
GCTTGTTATTTTCAGAAAATCTTGGCTGTCTGTAGTTTATGAATGAAAAACTGTATTATTGTTAGTGGCAGAACATTTTTCTTCTGCCTTGCTGCCATATGTCTAGTGCATTCTCTGTGAGATATTGTTGTTGATAGGAATAAATATCACCTGAAAGAAAGCATAAGTTAGAGGGTGTTATTTGCATTTTAAATTTTAATAAATGTCTTGTGGACCCTTAATTCCCCTTATTTTTTTCAAACTGCAACAACTGCTGCAAGCATTCAGACACACAGGGGTTTTTATTAATATCATAGTTTGGGACTTCATGTGAAATAGGTGTCTAATCCACAAAATACGTTCATATATCACTGTACTTTCAGACAGCAGAGGACTGACTCTTACCATGAGCACAGATTATATATCTGTGTATATTATTGTGTATTAATTTGATTATGCAGGCCTTTGGGACTTTGATTTTAACAACTGGGTTAACACCGATGACTTGCAAATGATGCTTGAGAATGATTGTGCTCTGTTAAAGAAAGTTTACTTATACTTGTTGCTTATAATACTGAGTTGGGGAAAAATCTTTGTGGCAGGCTAGGGAGTTCTTTGACTACCTTGGTTTTCTTATTTGTTCATAGAACTCCATACCAGAGGTCTTCTGAAAATAGAGGAAGAGCTCCTTTCCCTTTCATAACAAAAACTGGGAATTTTCCTCCTTCTGTAGGAAAGTTGAGGGAAAATGAAAAAGAAAAAAATACACTGAAAGCTTCAACTTTCTGACTCTTTATTGGAATTAAAAGGACTCAAAATCTTTTTTCCTACTTTATAATGTTTGTTTCTTTCTAATTCTGGCAGTTGGATCAGATGACTACATGATACTACTTAATTAGCTGAAACAGACATCCCCACATCTTCCACAGAAATTGCTCAGATGAGTCTATTTCTCCATTGTATCCTGTTCTTCAGCTTTTGAATTTGAAACTCTCTGTCTTCATCCAGAAACACACAGTTAAAATTAACAGACATTGCTTGAAGATGAGCTATCATTAAGTCTAGTTTTGACATGTGGCTAACTGAAAGAACACTAGGTACAAGAGGAAATGAAGAATAATAGGTAATACTTAGAAAGACTTGTTTCACAATAAATCCAATATGAGTTTGATAGTGGTTAGATAAACTTAAGGAACTTCAGATCATACAGACTCTTCTTGTGCCGTTTACTGTTAAAAGGTGTGTATCTCAGATGGTAAGTCTTTGACAAATGTTTATTTGACAACTGATAGACCTTGCTGTTAACAAAATTATAATTCTTTTATTTAGTCTGCTTCAAAAACTTATTTCTTGGATATTTTTTTTTATTTTTACATTTGGCTTCCCTTGACTTCTTTGAAAGGCAACTGGAGGTATGTTTGTTAGTGTTTTAATAGTTTGTGTTTCCACATATGCCATTGTAAAAAGAGGGCAGAGTCATGTAGAGCTGAATTATTGCAAAACTGAGGCAGAAAAAGAAAGGGATTATAGATCCGGACTCTGCTTATGTCTCATCTGAGCTTTCACCTTTCCAATAGTTATTACACTGTTGTTCTTGACAGCCGAATCTATTTTACCAGAGTGAAAGGAACGCTCATTGGCTTCTAGAATGTTATCAGGATTATGCAAAAAAAAAGGGGGGGGGATATAGAGTCACTGTAAAATCCAAAGCTGTATCAGTCAGCCTGGAATTTGGTCTGATATTTGTTATTGCACAACTTTCAGGAAAGTGTATTTAAGTGAATAAAACATGATCTAAAAAAGGCTTCTAATTGAGAATATGTGGAAACTTCAGAAAGCATTTGGGCACCTGATTTGAATACAGTGCAGAAAACTAATTTGGATTAATTGCTGGCTTTTCTGAAATAAGCCTTTTTTCTTCAGGTAAATATATAGGGATTCATTCTCTTTTTCTGCTTACCCCTGTAGTACAATAATGATGCACGCAGCAGTGTATTTTTGTGTCTATATGTAAGGGTGTGTAGTAAATGTATTTAAGCAAACTGTCTCTTTATTACATCTTTATACTGAGAGCATGTACATAGTTCTAGCACCAAAAAAACCCCCCAAACCAAAGCAACCAACCAACCAACCAAATAAACAAAACAACAACGAAAAAAAAAACAACAAAAAAACTATGGAAGCCCTAGGCTCTAATTTCACCTGCACTGTGATATGTAGTTGACTGGAAGGCTGAATTTTGTCATGAATAATGTTTAAAAGGCACTGGCTTTCTTCTGTAAACAATACATAACTTTTCTGATCCACAAGTAAGGAGGAAAGCATGTAAACTAGCCACTTAGAACCTAATCACCTTTGTATGCTTATTTTCTTCCTTCCTGTTTTCAACTCTCATTGCCTAGAAATGTATCAGAGGTAGTAGTTACCTATGAACATGCTATAATGTTCATGAGCTTTGGTTTGCTGATTGCTTTAATGGGTAAAAGGAATCAAACCTATTACATGGGTGAAAGGTGAACAACCAGGTCAGCAACTACCCAAATTGTCTCAGCCAATGGGCCGTTGATTTTTTTCCATTGGAGATCCTGCACTGCATAGAGTTTGTGATCCACAGTACAACATGCTACACACAAGAGGCTATCACAGCTTAATACAACACCTCGTACGTCTTAGAACAGAATTTGGCTTTTCAAAATTAACCTGTTTTAATATCATAAATTGTGTCAACCATTCATCTGCATGGAGGAATCATATTGAAAATTAAATCCTGAAGTGTGATCCATCTGTTTTCCCTGTCAGGCTCAGCCCCAGGAACTCTTAAGCAGTTGTTGTTGTTGCTACATTTTAATAGGGTAGGACAGTAATGCACAGCCCTCCAAAAGTGTCCTGATCATGTCTTGTGATTCACATATTTGGCCTCAGGTTAACACTGAAAGCCCATCTGAGCTCAACAGAATTACAGTGCCCTTCATAAAGCAGAGAAAAAACTTCTAAAGCTGAAGTGCTGGAAAGTGTTCACTAACCAGTGGATCGTGCTGATATAAACTTTAGCAGCCTAGTGAGAGTTGAGGTGGAAAGAAGAAAGCTTTTTTGACTTCTAATGTAGCACAGTATTTGTTCTTGTCTCCTGAAGTCTAGTTATTGAGTTCTGAAGCATGTGACAAAGAGGACTGTGTTGCATTATATCAGAAATATAAAGATAGATCATTTTCTTTGCCCAAAAGATTGGTAATTAATTCAATAAAAAGCAGAGCTTTTTGCCATCACCTATGGGTAGGAGTGAGCAGCAGATAATCCACTGTCAGAACATTTCTAATTTTAACTAGTATGGGTATTTCTCAGAAAAGTGAAGAAAGGTAGTGAAACTGTGCATTGATACAACCCAGACAATGAGCCTCTGGAACTACTGTAAGTACTGATAATACAGACCAAATGCTATTCAAAGTCTAAGTCATTTCAAACAACCATATTTAATGAGATTTGGCTGTATGCTGCCCTAAGCAGAACATTAATACAGAATCATAGAATCAAAGGGGTTGGAAGGGACCTCTGGAGATCATCTAGTCCAACCCCCCTGCCAGAGCAGGATCACCTAGAGCAGGTTGCATGGGAACATGTCCAGACAGCTTTTGAAAGTCTACCGAGAAAAAGCCTCCACAACCCCTCTGGGCAGCCTGTTCCAGTGCTCTGCCACCCTCAAAGTAAAGAAGTTCCTCCTCCTTTAAGTGGAACTTCCTATACTGAAGCTTGTGCCCATTACCTCTTGTCGTGTTACCAGGCACCACCAAAAAAAGACTGGCCCCATCTCCCTGACAGCCACCCCTCAAGTATTTGTAAGCATTAATAAGATTCCCTCTCAGTCTTCTCTTCTCTAGACTAAAAAGTCCCAAGTTCCTCAGCCTCTCCTCGTAGTGGAGATGTTCCATTCCTCTAATGATTTTTGTAGCCCTTCTCTGGACTCTCTCCAGTAGCTCCCT
>JAVSBS010023570.1:0-62818 GCA_033124195.1 Coracias cyanogaster | reverse complement strand
CTTGGCCTTGTTGAACCTCATAAGGTTCATCTGGGCCCACCTTTCCAGCCTGTCCAGGTCCCTCTGGATGGCATCCCATCCCTCTGGCATACCAGCTGCACCTGCCAGCTTGATATCATGAGTTGTCTGAAGGACTATTGGGGCTCTTGAGTCACCTGTAGGAAGAGATATCTTCAGTCATCTAAGGCAGTGAAAGGGAAAGAAAAATAAAAAGTTATGTTCTTACAAGCTATCCTGCAAGGATTTATATTTGCACTCAGTTGTCTGAACTAGAGCTCTGACTGCATTCACTTATACAGTATAGATCGATAAGACTTTGCAATTAAAAAAAAATCTTCATAAAAATTAATAGCACAGCTTCATAAAAATTAATATTTTGATTGCTTCTCCTGTTTTCTTGAACCAAATTTAGCCTGCTGGATAGGTAACAGCAATACTCTTTCATGTTGAGCTATCTGCACAAAGCACTAAAATTCAGCTTTGTGAGCGTCTTGAATATAAAAAATTACATATTTCATTTTATTTTTAAATCACAGCATGTCAAGAGGAACCACATAGAATAGGAGAGATTCATTTCTTCATGCCTAACAGGAATCACTAACATTGTCTCATTTCCATTCATGCATACCTTATGCAAAATGGAGAGGCGGATAACAGGATCTCTATATTCCACAATGGCAAACTCTCTTTTCTACTTATTAGATGTTCTAAATACAGCATCTGAACTCCAGAAGTCAATTTATGCCACTATCTTGGTTTGCAGCTGGGTTGAAACTTTAGAGCCCAGTTATGGTCACGCTTCACACATGCAACTCTCTTACAAGTTGATGCAAGCTTTGATATGAGAATTGAGATAAAATACTGGACTAATGCCTAGCTTACTACATTTCAAAGAGTAGCATTTTAGCTAAGGGAGCAGAGGAAATATACCTACTCCAAACACAGTACTCATCTTCCTTTTAGTGAACCAGGACTTTCATATCATTACTGAAAAGAAAATTCTAGCAACCCTTCATAAAAAAGAAATAGCACAGTCACAACCCCAAATAGCTGTGGTTTCTAGGATGCTTAGAGAATGTAGGCAGCAGTGGACAAACATTAATGCTATATTTCTTCCAAAAAGTAAGGGTACTTGTCATATATATAAATTTGAAAAAAAGCTTTTAAAAAAAATGTAAAACGTTCCCCCTCCCCTCTTGTAAGCAGGACAAAGATTGTGTAAACTGTTCCCTGTGCCATCAATCCCAGCTGGAGAACAGGAATGCAGCTGACAGCAGTTGCTATTCTTCTGATACACCAGATACATGCCTTGCATTCCCGCGGCAGCTGACACCACAATTAGTCCTTGTATGGCCAAAAGGGGGTGGGGAAGGAGGGAGTTCTTCTGGCATACATTTGGTTTCCATGGATAAGCCTATTTTTTTCTGCAGAAGTACTGTCAGCCATCAGAAACATGAAGTCTTTATACTCGACTTTAATTCTAACTTTTGCCTTTTAGCAAAGATTTCTGAGAAAGGGACACTTAATGAGTTTCAATCTTGTTTTGTGAAACTTCATGCCAGTGAAACTGGAGTGGGGAAAAACAGTTTTCTCAGAGTCAAGTTATCTAGTCCATGAATGAAACCTCTACTGAAATCGGGAAAAGTTTTGCCTTGCAAGTGTTTAGTCTTTCTTTCTACACTTTCCTTGTTTCAAATGATTTCTGACTAAGGATAGTGTAGAAGGCTTGACTTTGTATGAAGCCATACGTGGCAGCAGAATTTGTGTAAATAAACAATAGGTGTTGATTACTAATAAAACTTTACCTGTATAGTACCTGTATAGGTAAATTTAGCATAAAATCACTCCAGTGATCACAACAATTTTGTAATCTCCAAAATCTAAAACCAATTACAGGTTCTGTCCAGTCTCCAGTAACAAGATGTGAAAATATGTCAATAGCCAAAGCACTCTATAGTCTTTAAATAGGGATAAAAATATATGTATATAAATATGTTTAGACAGATCAGAAACTGATTCAAAAGTTCTATATTAAAGACATACAGATGCATGAAAGTTCATGTGTGTTTTTTTCTTTAAGTGGCTAAAGTTGCATGTTAACATTTCTATTGCATCATGATGAATGGACAATTTATGCCAGGAGGTCAACATCATTTCCTTTCACTACATTTGGAACACAAGTTGAGAAGGTTGATGCAGAGCTGCCAAGAGTGTTGTTTCCCCTGCAGGCTACATAATTTTTGCCCTTTTCAGAAGTCAAAAGGAAAGCCAGTGCAATCTACTTGTTTGCCTCTAGCCCAGAGCTCAGGATGTATTGGGGGTGTAGTGATTTGTGTGCACTATGGAATAGCTTAATCACTGATATGTTTTAAATAAAAGTTATCTTCTGCTTCCCTGAGCTAACTCATAATTTGATTATTCAGATTTCCATGGGCCTTTTGTAAGCCATTCCAAACAAACATTTCACTCTTTTTCCTCCTATGCCTGTATTACTCATGCTGTCCTATTCAAGACTGACATTTGTTATGAGAACAACCAGAAAATACCTTTCTGTTCAAGTGGAGAAAGAAATGAATCCTGCAGCATCCTTCCATTACAAACCCAGATCTTGTTATTGCTAGCCCTGTGAATAATCACACACAGCTCTTAAATTTATCCTCTGCTTTTACATTTCATGTTTTTAAGGCAGGGGGATAAACTAGGACAAAACTAGCATTTATTTCCATTTCTCATTTGTACTCTTCCTACTGACTATGATGAAAGAGAACCATGTCTGAAACAGTGTGCAAGTTTTATTACTTCTCATGTGAATTCTCACATGACACATTATATTTACATCTTAGGCTCTCCTTAAGACAATATGTTTATCTCTACATGCCTCAAATGCAGAAATGCACAGTAAAAACTAGATTTTGCATTCTATTCTCTCCCCCTTTGATATTAATATGTTAAGCAAATATTACTATAGAGTTAGTATGATCAAATGAGTAGAGCTGTAGGTTACATGTGAGCAATCTGCCATCAGGCCAAAGTTGCATTGTGCTGGTGGTGTGCTTCACCATTGACTAGTTTCTTCCAGGGAAGCATTTTCCACCTAGTGTTCCTTCTACTTGCGCATCTTAAGGTGCTTCACAGGCATGAAGTGAGTAAGTGCTCTGCTCCTCCTGATTTTAAACTTACTGTTCATTGAAAGAAGGTTGAAAGAAGGTTGAAAGAGCTGTATAAGTACACTAAAAAGGATTTTCAGAAACACTGGGTACCAACAAGCACAGAAAAGTCAGAAGACAACTAAACTGCCCAGCAAACCAGTGGTTGAGCTAGAAGATACCTTCACAGTCCTCTACTCCAGCAGCGTCTCAGCCTATATAACCGCTGCTAAGAGTGTGCCAGGCTCCCCAGGCTGATCAGCAGAATTGGTATGAATTTTACCCGTGGAAAGAAAATACTTGGGTGAAGCACTGGGAGCTGCCCAGAGGCAGGAGGCAAGCTAAGCCCACATCTCCTCGGACAGAGGTCACTAGAGGGAGCACACACACTGCTGCCTCCCCTTGCTATTACTGCAATCTGCTGAAGAGGACCGGCTCGAATTTTCAAGTCCCCTCAACTGCTGAAAGCGAAATGAAAATAATAAATCGTAATGAATAGACATAAAAATCAACACTGTAATTTTCTGGGGAGGGTTTTCCTTTAAGGAAATCTGCTTTTAGAAGCAAGTCTGATTGTTCTGATGGGAAAAATACAATACTAATAAAAACATGAACTTGTTAATGAGTAAATCCCATCTCCCTTTCCAGAAACACAAAGGTAGTTTTCCCAACCCTTCCCATTTTCAGCAGTTGCAGTGGGATAATAAAATAATCTCGTTACCATATGGTCTGAGCAAAGAAGAGGAACCGGGGAATCTTGACAGACTGTGAAATGAAGACTGTTTTTTTTTCCCTGCCTTTCTTCAGTTTATTTTCCTAATCCTGCATTGCTGGTAGATTCTGGTGTAAACAATCACATAGCCAAAAGATTAAATACCATCACTGGGGTCTGTTGGACAACAGCAGCTCTTCTGGAAATGACTACTGAAAGCTCAGACTGAAGTAATGAAAAGAGGAGACTGTACTATGGAACAGCTACTCTGCTGTTACTTGCACCCGCCTTCCCGAAACAGACCAGTAACAGTCTTCAGGTGGTTTGTTCAGAGATGTATGACAATGTGCTGTTGATTCGTTTAAATACAAAGAGCTAGTGCATTCGACTTCTTATTTTTTCAGAACTTTGCATAATTAGCACCCAAATCACCTGAGCCTGATGCTGATGGCAGTTCTCTGTGGTTTCAAGCGGCCCTTTGAAGTAGGCGATGTACCTCAACTCCTTCAATCTGCATATTTGCACATCCACCTTCTTCATTACCTCCAGCTGCAGATGTCTGGAGAGTGCTTTCAGTTTGCGTGTTGATGTCTGCACCTGAAGCAACTGTTGCATGCCCCAGACTCTGCTCCTAGCTTCTCTCCTCAGTTTTCTTTTGTTTTCTCTTTTTCCCCCTCCCCCTCCCCCTCTTTGTTTTTCAAATAGATATGCAAGAAGCTTGCAAATGTCCTAGACCCATCTACAACTCCCTAGTGAAATTACCTTTGATTCTCCCCTTGATCTGCATTCTTCACAAGCTGTTTGTATGTGCTACCTGTTTCACTTGCACAGTTCTTCAGGCACTGCTGCATGAAGGAATGTCTTCTAATACTTATGTGGTCCATATCCCACTCCTAATTCAAAGCAGTCAGAAGACAGGTCTCCTCAGGAGAAAGGCCAAAGTCACACTTAGTCACTCTTGCAATCAGATGGACACAAAGATTTTATTATCATTTCAGAAATGTTGAGAGGTTAATAGCAATCACCTCTATTTATGTAAGCATGTTAAAAAAGATTCCATATTGTGCGTGCATGTGTGTTGGGAAAGAAAGAGAGAGAAGACAAACCTTTGCAAAGGAATAAAACTAACCGCTTTGTCCTAAAGAGTCATAGAGAAATATCAAGGGAGCCACAGCAGCCTGCAAATCCCAGTAACTTGGCAGTGTAAACCAAATGTTGCCAAAGAGACAACCTTTAAAAAGAAACTACTGTGGCCCTCTCTAGTGCAGTGCACCATTCCAGCCCTGTCACATTGCTGTAGGTCATGAGCGGAACATATTGAGGATTTAATTCTCTAATAAAGGGAGTAAATCTCTTTCTCGGCATACAGATTAAGTGATCTTTCAGCAGCTGCCATGAAATCCTTTCTTGGTGGTGGTGGTAGCTGGGAATCTTTCCCCACTGCTGCTGAGCAGTTGCAGGCTCATGCAACACGCTTTTCCAAACAAATATGGATAAGCAATTTATAAAAATGTATTGGGTTTGCATGGCAAGGTTTTGATAGCATGGGAGGGCTACAGGGACAGCTTCTGTGAGAAGCTGCCAGAAGCTTCTCCCATGTCTGATAAAGCCAATGCCAGCAAGCTTCCATATGGACCCTCAGCTGGCCAAAGCCAAGACCATCAATGATACCAGTGCACCTCTGTGATCACTTATTTAAGAAGGGGAGAAGGGTGCAGGGGGATGGTGCACAGAACAAGGCAACTGCAGCTGGAGAGAGGTGTGAGAATACTCTGCAGACATTAAGGTCAGTGAAGGGGGAGGGGGAGGAGGTGCTCCAAGTGCTGGAGTAGAGATTCTCCTCCAGCCCTTGGTGAAGACCAGAGTGAGGTATGCTGTCCCCCTGCAGCCCATGGAGGTTAATAGTGGAACAGATCTCCACCTGCAGTCTGTGGAGGACCCCATACCAGAGCAGGTGGATGCCCAGAGGAGCCTTTGACCTCACAAGAAGCCTGCACTGGAGCAGGCTTCTGGCAGCAGGACCTGTGGACACAATGAGAGAGGAGCCTCCATGCTGGCAGGACTTGTGTCCCTGTAGGGAGCCCATGTTGAAGCAGTCTTCTTGAAGGACTACACTCTGTGGAAGGGGATCCACACGGGAGAAGTTAATGAAGAACTGTATCCCGTGGGAGGGACCCCACTCTGGAACAGGAGAAGTGTATGAGGAGTCCTTCCTCTGAGGAGGAAGGCTTAGCAGAAATGTGTGATGAACCGACCACAACCCCCCGTTTCCTGTCCGCCTGCACTTCTGGGTAGGAGGAGATAGAGAAATTAGGAGTAAAGTTAAACTTGGGAAGAAGAGAGGAATTGGGGGAGAAGGTGTTTGTAAGATTTGGTTGTATCTTTCATTAACGTACTCTCATTGGTAATAAATTAATTTTCCCCTGAGTTGAGACTGTTTTGCCCATGATGGAAACCATGATGGAAACATTGATCTCCCTGCCCTTATCTAGACCTATGAGCCTTTCATTATATTTTGTCTCCCTTCTCCAGCTGAGGAGGCAGAGTGATAGAGCAGCTTTGGTGGGCATCTGGTATCCAGCTACGGTCAACCCACCACAAAAAGAAACTCCAAACAAACCCTAGTCAGTAGAGAAAAGAAAGGCAACATTTCTCAATACTGATAACAGTTTTCTCTATGTGCATTTTCGCATTCTTCTTCAGCAGTTCTCTGACATTTTTAAATTGTCTTTAGTGCCAAACCTTCATTCCAAATAGATCAATCCAAGCTGAATGTGATGTAAGAATCAATATGGCTTGGGAAAAATTAAACCTATTTTTCTCTTGAGTCTTTGAAGGTTCTTAAAGTGCCAAATAGTTTTCCCATTAACTACACTGTAGCCAACCTGCTAAATAGCTCAAAGATATTTCTTAATTTTTCTAAGTATTGCTCTGAATTAGTAAAATATTAATCTTTATGGAGTATTGGCTAAGGGAACTGACAAGCTACCTACAGACACTACACAGTAATATGCAAGACATCTTTATCCGACGAATTCTCAATCTTCCACCTGTAGCATTGTTTACTTCAAGACCTGACAGATGCGAGGCCTTTCTGGAGCAAAGATCTCACACTTTTACTGTCACTGCAGGGAAAATAAAATGACCTTCTAAATCACAACAGAAGCAAATCTTTGAGCAGTGAAACAGAATTGCTCAATCTTATTCTGAAATTCCTTGCCTGCTGCTTTAGCACTTGCACAATTCTTGTCATTTTTCGTAACTGCAGGAATATTTGTGTCAAGCACATCAGCTACTGACTTGGCAGCATTGTTTACTGAGACACTTTCCTGGTGATTCCCCTCTGAAAGTATGACAGTATATTACAAGCCAAGAAGAGAATATGAGAGACATCAGCATAATTTTGGGAGAGAATTGGATAAGAAAGCTTAACATGACACAACATAATTTGGTCTCCATGAAAAGATAGTAGAATGTGGCCGTATGGTAGCATTCAAAGACTGCATTAGAGGAAAGAGAATACAGTAGGAAAACCCTTTGTTAGAACCAAATTTTGAATCAAAGCTAATTGAGAAATCAAACACAGGAATACAAAGAAGTGAAGATTTTCATTAGAAAGAATCAAAACCAAAACAACCCCGTAATTAGTCACAGTCAGAACACAACCCCAATGGAAATGGGAAATGAAAGAAAGCTTTTCCTCCATCATGTGTAAGTCCTTGCCCCTCAGTGAAATAATGAAAAAATTCTGCCCTTTGTCAAGTTTTTCCAGGCACAATATCAAGCCACACCCCACTTCATCTCTGCAGGCTGTTACAGAGTTCAGCATTTCTCTGATAAGAGGTACCTTAGTGTGCAATTTTCACTGCAAACTTTTGCACCAACTCCAATTCAATCAACAGTGAAATTGTACAAGCTGTTTGAAAGGCTAGATCTCACAGTGACAACTCACCTGTTGTTTCCTCTCCTCACCTGAAGATGGATACTGACGTTGTTTCAGCATGTGTCGGTATGCATCATAATAAACTTTTAAAAAACACCCTAAGTACAACTTTGATTGAGAGCAAAGTTGGTTCATTTTGGGAGGGAGATGAGAGGAGAAATACCTTAGGAAGTTATTTTGCCCCCAGTCCATTAGTAAAAGGCCCAGATAACCTACTACATGAGCACTATTTGGGCCATTGAAATGCCTTTAATTACAGCTCTCATAATTGGAGTTACTGCTATAGTAAAAGGGCAAAAGCTTGATCTGGTTTGCTTGAATAAATGAGGGCCCTATTAAAATTTAATTTATAATAGCAGGCTTTATTATGATAAGGGCATATTTTTTCAAACCAATTTTATGCAATGCTAATACACCTTCAGTAAAGGAATGGCTCTTCCCAGGTCTAATGTTGATGTCATGGGAGTAGAGAACATACCACTTTACTAAATCTGGATGTGGGCAGCTGTACTCTACAGTCTGGCTCAGTCTCTTCTCTTGCATTCAAGATGCTTAGTGTGGTAGTTGTTTGGATTGTTTTTGCACAATGTGTGATATTTGGCTAGGTACTTTAGCAAATTCAGAATAAACTAGCACATTCAAGTCACTTCTGCAAAATGCACCCCTCAGTCAGACAGACACTGTATCACATCTAACCACCTAAAGAATTTTCCAATCTCACTTGTACAGTTTCTTCCACCCTGTTGGTGTTTATTCTGCTAGCAGACATCAACATTAAATTAAATGAAGTAGCAAGGAAAATCCCTTGTCTCAGAAATGCTTCTAGAGCTAGCTAAATATGTATGGGAAAGAGGGGTAAGTAGAGCTGGTCAGGAAGTTTGTGATAAATAGACTTCATCAAAATGAAAGCTGCATAGTAAAGGGACCGTATTTCCAATGTCTGTGTACGTTTATTTACTTAAAAGTATATATATCCAATTTTCCACTCCTCAAGTGAAAACTGATTAAGACATTGAGGGCATAAAAGTGAAAAGAAAGTGTAAGTGGTGGAAAATGAACCAAAAGTGTTACAGATTATTGAAATATAACTTTTGGCTGATCAAGCCACATACTTTTCTACCTTCAAAATACATGAAAATACACAGTCTATTTAAGAATAGTTTCAAAGTTCTAAAGCTTGTCTTCCTCTCTGGTCAACTACCCACTCTAAGAGTCTCTATAACTGCCTTTAATAAAATAGATTAGCCTTTGTTGTGAAAAACAGTGCTGTAAGGCTAAGGAAAATTCACCTTCAATGTTATACCTAGAGACTCCCCACCTCTCTCAGCCTGCCAGTTAAATATTGTCTTGAACCACACAGTCAGCCAAGATTGGTATTTAAAGCACTGCAATAGGTATGGCTTAGAACTACAGAGAAGGCAGAAAAACTCTGCTCAAATGCAAGTATATCTCATTGAATCCATTGATGTATTTAACAGAACACCTGTTCACAAAATGAAGATCTTGAGAACAATTTATGGTAAACAGAGGGATCTGAAAAAGGACAAAAACCCTAAAAGAATGATTGAGAAGAAGGTAAAAACACAGTTTTGTCACAATGTTAGTCAGAAACTGAATTTTACCTCCTTGAAAATTCAATTTGGCAAAACTTTTGTTCACATTAAAGTTTTCTAGATGCCAGACCAGAAAAAGCAAGACATCTTAATCTTTTATCTGATTCTACGTTGCCAGCTTTTAATAGGAGACTGGAGACTTTAGTTACAAATTGTGATGCAAACCCAACATTTTTAGGCAAATAAGCATATAAACTGCTCCACTGCAATGCATGAAAAGATTTAGGTATCTTTTCCCGTATCCGTCCATCTAGTGTTATGTACTGAAACACCAAGAAGGGCTGCCACTAGTGTCTAAACTGATCTGAATGTGCAAAGTAATTAATTCTACTATTCTGGCCTACCCAAATCCCACAATTCAGCTTTACAAGCACCTGTGATGAGTCCAGCAGCAATCAGCAGACTAGCTTGCAAGAAGATACTTTACATAGAACTCTTTAAACTGCCTTCCACATCTGGTCACTGCACTTGCAGCAGCGTGTTTTCAATGTGATACTCAATCATAGACTTCCTATATGAATCTTGGCAAATTGCTGGTATTTCTGTGTACATTAATTTCCCATCTATGGAATGGCAACAGGTCATTTTTTGCTTAAGAAGGGTGCCCTGGGGAATATGCAAATAAAAGGATGAAGCGCGCAGGTACTCTAGCAGAAAAGATTGTGCCAGCAAAACAAAGAGAGAGCAAATCTGATACTATTCACAACTCTCTAAATGACTAGCTCTTAATATTTAGGCAAGGCCTGGGATCCGTGGAGGAATTAATTTTGTGGTTGACGGCTGCCCAGTCAGAAAACTTAGGCTCCTCAACCACAGTCCCTGGGTGGGGCAATAATTAGTGAGAACATGCCAGTTATATCAGTAACATAATCATGGAAGGCAAAGAGTGGTCAGACATCATCGGGTCACATCAATACCTAGATGTCAGAAAAGGAAGTTTAGGGAGTGATTATTTGCTGCAGAAAAAGCAATAATCATAAGCAGAGATTCCCCAGGAATGTTTTCTGACCTCAACTGTATTACCTATATGGTGACAGCAACAGCCACTTCGGAGAATCAAAAACCAGACAACAAATACAGTCTTAGTAGAAATATCTAGAGTGAAGATTGTATAATGGAGATAACTAGGATACAATGACTCCAACTATTTTCAATGCGTCAGGTCTTACAGCACCAGTCTCTTCACTCTGGAGTTCTGTGTGCTTGCCCCTTTTCTTTCCTTCATGCATTGCCCTTGGTTTTCCTGCTCTCTCCTGATGGTGATCAACTTACCTGTCGTGCAAACACTCTTGCATTTATCCTTCCTCATCTCTCCACTTCTCAGTTATTCCTTGCTGCTGTGACCTTTTCTCCTCTAATCTCCTGAGAGCAGTCCATGAAAGATGTCAACCGTGCATACAGCTATAGGGTTTTTTCAATAAATATGAAGACTAATTCAACAGGTGAGAATTTTCACCAATTGTCTTAGTAAATCACTGCTGTCCCACTTCCCTCATTTGTCACCTAGATTCAGCATTTTACTTTGTCATCTCCACTTGCTGCTATTGCATCTGCTTAGGCTGTGAGCTCTTCAGAACTAGAGCCTTGTTTTTCTGTAGAGCAAGACACTTATTGAGTGTAAGATTCTGTAAAATAATTATTTTACCCAGGTCTCTGTTAATACATTGGTGATTTCAAAGCAGTTCCAAAAGGGCAGGCAGGCAGGCACATAAATGCCTGGCAGAAATTGGTACTCTCACCAAGAAGATCAGGGACATAAAAGGCCCTAAAGACATTTTGATGCGTTTGAGAACAGTTAGCATGAAATGAAGGATTAAAACCAGCACCTAACAGCAGCCAAACATGGCTCCCATGGAAGTCAAAAGCTTTGCCATCGACATTAATTGACAACTGGACAAATGCCAAGTGCTTTCCTAAGTCCTATCCCACACACCTGGTTTATATTCAATATAAGCATCTATGTATCTTAATGACTGTACTTCATCTAGCATTACTAATAAAAAACAAATAAGCCTGCCGAAGAGACCAATATTTTTCACTTAATTTTTATGATGTTTATTTATTAGCCATGAAGCATTGCAATATTTCCTAGTGTGAAATAAAAAAATTTAACCCCCATAAACATAAATTAAACATAAAAGCATAAAATAAATGAAACAAGCCAAAATATATTTTTAGCTGCTGCTGAAATCAGAATACCTCCTCTACACATGAAAGCATTAGCATGGCAGTAGTATTGTATAAGCTAATTAAACTTACCTTGCTATTTGTTCTGCAGCCCCTCTTGCTGGCATTTCAAGGACCATATAGATGCTTCTGAGACACGTTGCAGAAGGCATATGGCCACAAGTCCAAACCCACTTGGTGCTAGCAAACGAATGTCCATGAACTTGGTACATGTTGTTGAGCTGGCAGGAGAACAAGGCCTTATTAGCCCCACACATCCTCTATGTATAACACAATAGCAGTTGTCACATTTGCAGAGCAGGAAGCCTTTGCATTAATGGTAGGCAGAAAATGCCTCAGAGACCTGGAGGCAAAGGTAACGCTGACTGCAGTGGACAGACAGGATGTGTGCTTATTGTGGACATTACCTACTAGCTTCTTTCTTTCCAATGTTATTTTTACTCTCAAGTTGTCCTTGCTTTTAAGTGAAGTGTGACTCACAGTATAGAGTCCCTCAGGTTCACCACTTTGTTTTGGGCAACAAAGAAACAAGAGGGCCTTCCTAAGCTCCAAAAACAGCCCAAGGAAGAAATTACTGCCTAGCTGATACACAGCACATTGAAATATGGAGAACCAAGGCAAAAGGGTGAGTAATGTTTTCAAAAAGGTGATGGAGGTGAGGGGAGACAATTCTATCTCATGTGGTACTGGCATCCTGTAGTCAAACAGGGCCTGCCAAATTGAAAAGGTCTGCCTTTCCAAGAGCATCCAAAATTGTAGGTCACTTTAAAAAATTCTTCAAGCTAGATACCCAAACATTTTTGAAAATGTGAGCTGTTAGCATGAGAGAGCAGAAGCAGGTGGGCAGGGCAGGGCGTAGGTGCCCTGGCAGATGGTGGGTAGGTAGAAAGCCCTCCACTAGGGCAGAGGAAGACCTTTCTGACCATAAAAAACCAACCCAACCAATAAACAAAACATTACCCTCAAATGTCAGCTCTGCAGGACAGGACTGTTCTTTGCTTTCCAACAAGTGCCAATGCACCATCTAAAACTGTTCTTTGTGATCATTTTCCCTTTCCTTAGCCTAAGCTTTCAGGTAGCTGTGGTCTAATGCTGTGTTTTATGCCTCCCACAAAGATGCAGACATCATCATCCTTTGACAGTCCATACTGGGAGAACACGACATACTCTCAGTTAATCTTTCCTAACAGGGAGAAAATGACTTCTTATGTAAAAGGTTTTCCCAGATTTATGCCTCAGTTTACCCAGCAGGACAAACATGATTGCCAGAAGAAATCTAAAAACTACTTCAGTCTGAGAAATGACACAAGCTCAGATCCTTACCTGCTCAACAAGAGTCACTGCAGGAAGTACATGGAGGCTTTTGGTGAAGATTTAATGAGATATTTCTACTGTAACCTTTTACATTTCTAAGTAGTGTTAGTAAGCATGATAGTATAGAGCCACAGGGCCTGGTAAGCCTGTTAGCTTGCTACATAGATTTACCAACTATTTTTAGGACATGAGTGAAGATATTCTGCCAGGAATTAACTACAACATCAAGGACTAGGTTTGGATGGAAAGGGCTCACCATAAAAACACCAGCCCCAGCCACACCCAGAAGCAGATGAAAATTACACTGAACTTTCTGCTGCTTAATTTCCACATGCAGGCATCAATCAATTTATACTTATGAACTAGAATTATATGAAAAGCATAAAGATTCCAGTAAGGCATATACCCAAGTTGCAGTACTTAAAGTTCAAAATTATTTCAAGATCTTTGGTTTGTTGTTTTTCTTTCTGGTGGAGCAACTGCTGAGGCAGGAGAAGGTTCCTCATCTTCTCCCGCAGTGACAGTATGCCACAGTGATACCCTCCTCCCTGGAAGAGCTGGCAGCCTTTGCTAGGCAGCACAGTGCAGCTCCAGGTGCTGATAGCCCTGCAGGTGAGCTGCTCCTCATCCCCTCCACTCCTGCCCTACCCCTTGCTGCTGGCTGCCCTTCACGCTCTGCTCCTCCTTCCTCTGCTAGCCAATCTGGCCAACTATTTCTCTCATCTCCTTGTCCTCTTGGTCTTTTTCCTTTCAGAAGTATATATCACAACTAACAAAACTGTATGCAAAATAAATATTTCAGGTGTGCTGAGTGCCTGCTTTGGTGAATGGAGTTAAATCCAGTTGGCAGCTGGGTCACAAGTGGTGTTCCCCCAGGCTCAGTACTGGGGCCAGTTCTGTTTAATATCCTTACCAATGACCTGGATGAGGGGATCAAGGGCACCCTCGGGAATTTTGCAGATGACACCAAGGTAGGTGTGTTGATCTGTCTGAGGATAGGGAGGCTCTATACAGGGAACTGGACAGGCCAGACTGATGGTTCAACAAGGCCAAGTGCTGAGTCCTGTGCTTGGGTCACAACAATCCCATGCAAAGCTACAGGCTTACAGAAGTGTGGCTGGAAAGCTGCCTTGCAGAAAAGGCCCTGGGGGTGTTGGCCAACAGCAGGCTGTGTGCCCAGGTGACCAAGAAGGCCAACAGCATCCTGGCTTGTATCAGAAACAGTGTGGCCAGCAGGACTAGGACAGTGATTGTCCCCCTGTACTTGGCACTAGTGAGGCCATACCTCAAATTCTGTGTTTAGTTTTAGGCCCCTCAATACAAGAAGGACATTGAGGTGCTGGAGCATATTCAAAGAAGAGCAACAAAGCTGGTGAAGGGTCCAGAGAACAAGACTTACAAGGAGCAGTTGAGGAAACTCAGCTCCTTTAGCCTGCAGTAAAGGAGGCTCAGGGCTCCTCAGAGTGAGAGACCTTGTTGCTCTCTACAACTACCTGAAAGGAGGTTGTAGCAAGGCGGGGGTCCATCTGTTCTCCCATGTAACAAGAGAACAACAGGAAATGGCTTCAAGTTGCACCAGGGAAGGTTTAGATTGAGTATTAGGAAAAATTTCTTCACAGAAAGGGACAAGTACTGGAACAGGCTGACCAAGGAAGAGGTGGAGTCACCACCCCCAGAGGTATTTAAAAGACATGTAGACGTGGTGCTGTGAAAGATGGTTTAGTGTTGATCTGGCAGTGCTGGGTTAACGGTTGGACTTGATGATCTTAAATGTCTCTTCCAAACAAAACAATTCTATGATTCTATCTCTATTCCTCTCAACCAGATGTCCAAAAAACCACCTCAGCTTGCTGGACTTCCCTCTTCCCAGTGTAGCCCTCAGTCTCCAGGCTTATAGAAGACATTGCTTTAAAATAAGCATTTTTACATGATTTATAAGTTAGCCAAAAGGGAACAATCCTGCCTTGACCTAGAGGTCCACTGAGATTAATGTGCCCCTGGGCCTATTAATGGTTTCACCTTTAGACCTCTTCCTAATCTTTCCACTCTTTTGTCCTGTCCTTCCTACTATGTAACTTAAACTCTAGACAGGTCACTCTTATTTTTCAGAATATCACTTTGTAACAGACTAGTTTTCACTTTCAAAATTATCTGTGGGTAGTCAGAAGAACCACAGACCATGATAGTCTGTGAAAATGATACCGGCTATGGAGTTTAGCACTTCACAGCCTACAGCCCCATGTGGCTGTGCATGGGAATAAAAATGGGAGCAAGGGGACAATGGCTATGAATATGTAATAGCCAGAAGTTTAATGGAGCATAGAGTTAAAAAACAAGTTTTTTGCTTTTTTTTCCTCTTTATTATAATGTCCCTTAATTACTTCATTTCCTGAAAGCCTTAAGACATACTAGTATCCCAGTAAATGTATCAGTGAAGGGAAGACAAAGATGTGGCTAGCTAAAACCAGAAAGCTTTCCTTCAGATCCAAGTCTGTTGGGGAATAAGTAGCCAAGGAGAATTTTGCAACTGTCTTTAATGGTGAAGCAGAAGCAGTGAAGTAGAAATTCAAAATAAATTAAAAAGACATAAAAAGAGATGTAATTTTAGGAGTTGTTAATTCCTAGTTTATCTAGAGATGGTAAGGCATTTTCTGGAAGGCCGAGAATTATTAAGCTGTATGCGTGGCCAGCACTCATAAAAACTACCAATGGCTTCCCTGTTTTTCCAGTTTTCCCCAAATTAGGAACTCCAAATACTTCAGCTTTCTCTGGATGCTTGGGATTGCCAAGGTGCAGCATTCCAAACTCCTCACACTAGACTTGGATAAAGAGACAGCACACACAATGTACATACACAGGCTTGCAAACTTGGTTAGTATTGGTCTATGGAACTGAGTGCAGACTGATTTTTTTTTAATTGATAACCCTTTATATTATTGCAGGTTTTAATGCTCCCAAGTGGTAAGGGAATGTAAAAGTAACATCTTAATTTATTGCCTTATATATGAAGACAGAGCCTCACCATCTCATTCTGGGGTACTCTTTCATAATCAGTTGGAGAGTTTATCTTCCTCAAGGTTAGAAAATTGAAGCTTAATAACCTTGCTAGCCCAAAATAGAAAATAGCTTAAGCATTAACAATGCATTTAAAATATCTATCCCAAAGTTTTCAAAAACTTTGAGTATTTATTAAAACACGTTTTCCAACATTTGTACATATCATAGTTAGCCACAAAAGGCTTGGGCCTTTAGTGGTCCCTTTTTTCACTCTCCTGATGAACCAAACCATAAACAGATCTTCACTGCTCCCACCTAATAGCTCTGATGGGTTACTGTTCCTTCCTCACGCTGCTTTTTACATCTCCAAAATTGGCCTATGAAAACCCAAACGTACTCCTTAGCCACCTAAGTGCAGAGCCTCACTCCTCATCTCCCATCAGGTCTTTGGTGCTGAGGCACCAAGCTTTGGCCACAGACTGTGCTGGTGGGACATCAGCCTCTGGCACAGGGTGGTACCATGCACCTGCAGAACCCCACCTTTCCTACTGCTGCAGATTCTTTAGCAGCACACAGCTTCCCTTTGCTCTAGGCAAGATCAAAACCCATCCTCTGGTATTCAGAGACAGAGGAATTGGTCTGTTTGTCAGCTGGCTGACAGACACCACTGCACATTATCTTGAGGGTTTTATATAGTTGTCTGCTATAAGGGCACAATCCATTCCCACTATAATCACCCAGTGGCAAATATTCTGCCTAGGAAATTCCTTTCCTAGTGAACTCACACATTAAAGATTCCACTAAACTCAAGTTCCTCTCTGAAACTTGGAGAGTCCCATTCTTGACCTGAGAACTGGATTTCATAGGGAGCATCAAAGGATGTGAAAAACCTGAGGCCACAAGTAAAAAAAATAAAAAATCATGAGAATTGCATGCCTTTTTCACATTTCTCAAATCCAGCTGCAATTCTTAACCTGTTTACCTCGATTATGCTTACTGTGCATTTGAACTGCAAAGGATATCCAGCTCTTTTTCATGTTCTTATTCAAACGTTTTTTGGGGTTTTTTTCTTCTCAAAGAGATCAGTTTCCCAGTTCTTTTGAGTAGTAAAATTTCCATTTGTTTTGATCATTTGGGCTTTAATATAAAAGAAATATGTTAATTCCAGGTGGATCTTTCTTGTGTTATATCTTCAGTCCTAAACTCAGTGTTTTTGTCTTCTTGTTTAAGCTACACACAGATATTCTATTTTACTATGAGGTCATATATTGCAGCTTAATAAGTCATTGTAAACTGGCATTTGCCTTTTGTTCTTCAGAATCCTACATGGAATTGCCTAGTTAGCTAAACTTTGTTCAGTCTGTGAATTAGGACGATGCAGATGTCAACAAACGAGTGACTCAGTTTCAGATTGCTCCATACAGCATTACATCAGGAGTAGCACATCTTCCCTGAATAGTATGTTGGTTTGGGTGCACTCCAAGAAAACAGAAGGACCAACATCATGGCTTACCCTGTTATAATGCAACAACATGGCTTTCTCTGTGATGGTAGATGAGTTGCTTAAAGCACAACTTTTTACCAACACGTATTAAATTTGAGGTAATCTATTGCCCGGATAGCCCGGTTTGATATTTAAAACTGTTGAGGATGGCAAAGTCCTGCTGACTTAAAGGTGAATCTACTCTGAACATAGTACTATACAACAGCAAAACACTCCAAGAACACATTTTCTAAGGTATCTCAAATTTGGTACCTGAAATAAGTGGAAACTGGTGACTCCATACAGTGCCTTAGGTATACTTTTGTGAAACAGGAGTGATTGCACCCACAGCATGGGACTGCTGCTTCAGGAAGAAGAATGGAAGGACCACTTGGGCATTTTCATGGAAAGTCACACTGCAGAGAGAGCACCTAGCTGTTTTCTTAAATCTTAATAATGAGCAACAAAATACGGTGAACGGCAAAGAAATTATTTGTGCTCTGGCCTCTACACCAAGTCTCTCAGAAATATAGGACTTTTTGGCATGATCTAATAAAGCACCAGTAGCTTTTAAGGTGAGGTGGAAAATTCAGCCTCCACAGAGGGCAATTGTTCTTTGTCACCAGAGAGCTCAGAAGGAAAAATTGTTACTCTCAGCTGAAAATAAGGGCTGAACTAGAATCATACCACGAGAAAGACCGCAGAGTACTACTTTTATAGTTACTGTCTTTTGATATTTGGGTGAGAGAGTGGCACATTAATGTGCCATCGTGTACAGGAGCCCTCTCCAATTTATCCACATCTCACATCTTTTCTTCTCATCTGAACTCCTGTAACATTCTTAATCAAAGGTCACAGGAGACACCGATACACAAGCAAACCTTATATATGGCAAGGTGCCTGATAAATCCAGGCCCTCTCTCACACTTTAGAATCTCTCAGAAGACGGAGGCTGGCTTGGGCACATTCTTGGTTGTTTTCAAGGAAATTATTTTATCTACATATGTATACATCCCTGTATATATACACACTAACATCAATTTATACTTATGTTTTTACACATAGATATATATTTGCACATTTTATTTCAGTAGGTTCTAGGAAGGCCACAACTACTCCCTAGTTAATTTTTTCAAGTAACTAAAAAGCCAGCATTGAAAACTAAAACAATAAAATTAATACTTCCCATTTCCAAGCCGAATAAGAAAAAAATCCTTCCTTTTACATTGCAGAGCAGAATAATTCATGCTCAAAACAAAAAACTTTTCAAGTGTGTTTTGAAATGTTCATGGGAAAGACATCATATTTCATTCTGCTCTCACTCTTGCTCAATAGGACAAAAGTCACCAGCAAAAGAACAGGAATAAAATGTTGTCTCTTGGAGGATAAAATCTCTCACATCATTGCTGTGAGCCATCTGCCATGCATTTTTAAGCATCTTGCCCCTAACATCAGTATTAACTGGTTTCAGGAAGCATCTTGCAGGAAGCACTCAGCATGCTAGGCTTTTACCAACAGATTAAACTGACTTCTGGAAATGCCACTCTAACAGCCCCTTGCTGGGGTGAATCTAGGCGCATTTTGAAAAAGGCTCATTGAGAGGTGTGGGTTTTACAATGGCTGACTATGGCCTTCAGTTATGTTTAGTGTGTGAATACACTACATTTACTACCTGACGGTTTAAAAATAATTTTAGCCTTAAGGGAAGTGTTTAACTGATAGAGAAAATGAGGCACAAAAGAGGTCAAAGAATCCCTCCAGCTTGCCTGCCTGACTCTGGTAGACCTGCAGATAGGTGATAAGGTACAGAGGACTATCTCCTTCACTCCCATGTATTGTATGGTCCAGCATATAACCTCCACCAGCCACCGCTGCACTGTTTCTTAGAAAGAATCACATAATGCTCCCAAAAGCTGGGGATGGTCTTAATGGCATTACCAGTATAACGAGATTAGGTTACTACTAAAAAAACCACACACTGCAAAAACCTCTTGCAAATGGTAAAGCAAAACTCTCTCCAGCTGAATATTTTCAGTTGAAATATTGGGGAAAACAAGCCATTTCAGGTAAAAATTCTGAAAACACTATGCCAAAAAGAAAAATAATAGAAATTTTAAGAATATACCGTAACCTTTTGAGTCTTTGGACCTTCTCTACACATTTAATCATGCTTTATCATGTACAGGTCCCCTACTGCAGCCATCCTCATTAAAGGTGAGCTGCTTTTGTGTGTGTTTTTAAAGCATTTCTGCTCTATTTATTGCATAAAAGCACATTTATTTTTCTGTGCAACATTCTTTATTTCACCTCTGTGTCCTCTGTTGTTTTTCTGATGCCTTTTCAGCCCCTCATATTTATTCTTCTATTTGCTTTTCCATCCCTTGTTTTTGGGCTTGTTCTGGTTTGAATTACAAAGAAATGATAAAGCCTATTGTAATAAAAATGTTTTATCTTATATTCTGAAGTGTTGACCCCATTGTAACTGAAGACTACAATGATGAATTTCTTCCAGTCTGACCTGCTGTCTCATATGTGTCCTTCAGTAACACAATGTTACAGAAAAAAAAACATCAAGATCTGCTATAGTATGTAGAAAAGACCATAATCTTACAAAGTGACTTTCTTCCAATTGCCTTTGACTATGTGTGATTTGGGGTACACTTCCTTCACAGGGGTACTGAGGGTTTCATAGGGTCTTACCTCATGTGAAGAAGCACTTCCCAGAAACAGATAAGAATTTGTCCTCTCCTCTTCAAAGCAAATGACAAAACTTCAGCTGATATTGACTGCAATAGCAATAGAATAAAATTTTGGTACTTAGACATATAGACAGATGTATAGAGACCTAAAATAGATAATCAGACTGAGAAGCACATAAAGCGTATTTTAAAGCTCTGATACAATAAAAGCTGAGCTGCTGAGTTTGCTTGCACTGCATTCTCCTGCTTTAGGAGGGTGCTGTTCTTCTATTTGAAATTTACTTGTTTACTCTTCAAAAATCTCATGCTCAGAAAAGGTTGAATGTTCTAGTTTCTGGTTTTGCTCCTGTTCAACTTTCTCATAATCAAAATCTCTATCCTCCATACAACACAGAAAAAAACACATTTAGACATGGAATAAGCAACATTCTTTAAATTGTCTGAAAGCCCAGCAGAGTCATTAGGTCAATGTGACCGCATAGCACAGGGGTCCTCAAACTTTTTAAACAGGGGGCTGGTTCACTGTTCCTCAGACACTATCGGGGACTGGTTCACTGTCCCTCAGACACTGTCGGGGGCTGTACTATAGTTTGGAAAAGAACGACGGGGGAGTCGCCCACCTCACTGAGGCCGCCACCCCCTCCCTAGCCCGGCCGCGCAGTCCGGAAAGGGTGGCCAGAAGGGACTGAAGGAATTTTGCTGCACCCGGACTCTGGCCGGGGTGCAGATTAAGTGGCAGGAAGTCATCTGCGGCTGCTTGGGTTCCCCCACCGCGGGAAGAGGGCGGGGAGTTCTGTAAATACCCGCGGGCCAGATTGAGGACCCTAGGGGGCCATATCCGGCCCACGGGCCGCAGTTTGAGGACCCCTGACATAGCAGCTGATTTCTGGTGGCTCTGGGGAAAAAATTTCCCTGGAGATGCACCTTAAGCTTGCAGCACCACAGTGATCATGCTCAAATTACCTGAGCTTTCTGCAATCTTAGCTTTTGCCCCAAGATGACAGTGACCTCGTTGATCCTTCTCTGTTCTGGCATAGAGTACAGGTACAGAGACACAGGAAAACCCACTTTCTTGGGATACAAATAAAGGAACTGGTCAATGTCTCATAACCTTACTTTTACCTCCCCTCTGATGACAAAGAAGGCATATTAATCAGCAGCTGAAAGACAGGCAACCCTCGTAAAATGTTCTGCTTTCAGTCAAGTTTTCAATACCAACTACCTGAACTGGGAATCAGAAGGTGAAAAAGTATTGTTGAGTTTCTTATTTGCTCCCATTTATTGCCATTGCTTGGGAGTACCAGAGTTAATATGGTTAAGATAAATCTGTTTTCAGACTGCAAAACTTTGTCTTAAGCAAGACACAAAACATGACAACTATATTGGCCTATATTCAGTGACAGAAGTGAAACTTGCAGTTTAAGTTAGTGTTTCTTGTTGTGGACATATTCATTGTAAGGGGATGGAAAGAGATAAAAGAAAGGGACGGGGGTAAAGAAATAAAATTCTTGATTTTGTCACAAGCTTACTCTTCCTCTGGTGAACAGAAACATATCAAAATGTTTCCATTATCTGAGACTAACTTTCAGAGTAAAATGCAACATGACATTTCCCATGTTCAGAGGTCATCACTGGCTGACTTACACAGGCAAGTCACAACAAGCCAGCTGCTGTTACCTATTCCAAAGACTGGTGAAATAAATGCTTTGCAGGGAAGAATCTGAAGATCTAAGCATAAACATAATTCTAGGTCCCCAGAAAAAATGAGATTAACTGTGTATTTGTGAGAAAGAGAGAGAACACCTTCCTCCACCCCTGGTAACTTTCTGATCTGCTTAATATGGATTCAAATACTGTAACTACTTATATTAATTGCTTTTGGATGCAGAGATGTTGACTATCATTCAAAACCTCATTAAGCACCCAGTAGACATCTCCATTGCAAGGAACAATTGATGACAATAAGAAAATCTGATAACTTGTCAAAGAAAAATTGTACCAGACATGCAAGAACAGTGGCCTTCTTTTCTTCTCTGTGGTGGAGCATGATTCATTATCTGCCCCTTCTTCTTTGACATACACAGTCCTTTGAACTCTTGAAGGGAAAGGGCAACATGGGGCGGAAGGAAACACGTGAAGAAACGAACCATGGTAACATGAGCATATCTGTATTAATGTACATACATTTTGATCAGGTAAGCTCTGAAATCCAAAGACAGAGCTGACATTGCTGATGCAGAAATGAATAATGCTTGCTGTCAAACAAAGCTGCGTTGCAGAAGATGGTGGCAAGCAGAGTCTCTTGGAACCAGTTAATTGTGGGAGGTAGAAATGCAACATAAAAAGGAAAACAATATGAGGCAATAGTTTCCACACCCTGCTGAAAACTCAAGTCAGGTGCTCTGGCAATGAATATTACAGTGATGTAATTTCCAATGGAAATTACTGCTTATATTAAGAAGAAAAAATGTTCAAGCTTTCATACTTGCCAGTAACTTTAGCATGTGTTTTCTGTGTGCATGTTTGTATATGTATATATACAAATATGTGTGTTTGCATTACATGTGTGCATTAATATGTGAATACCCCAAATACACATAAAATTGAGGTCTGTTCTCTGCAGGCTGCAAGAAGCTCATGCTTTCACTTGTGCATGATGTCAGCAATTTGGAATAATTTTTTTTTCTACCTCAATTTTGTGTTACAGATGAGGTAATTAGTATGCTGTACATACCACTATTGTGACACAAGGCTTACATGTCCATGACTGTAACCAGTATCAGTGTTTCAAAATGCATACGTAAAACAGCTCAGACAAAAATCTCTGTACATGGTTGTTGGGGCAGATAGTGGACCTAAGCCAGCAACAGTGTTGTTCTGAGCTAGAACAACTGTCCTAGTGTACTAGTAGTACAACTATTGCTGAGCTAGTACAACTGTATTCCCAGTGTGGGAAAAGCCCTAAGATCTTTGTAGCTCTCTGATTAGATTTTTAGTGGCTTCACTGATTTCATTGTTGCAGGCAAACAGCAGTGAGCTTCTTGTGCTATTTTCATTCCTGATGTTCACTAATTTAACTCACTGAACTTTTTCTGAAGGTGATGAAAAAAATCTTCTTGGAATGCATCTTTAAAAAACATGATTAACCTTTCTCATATTCTAAGGTAGTAAGCAGCCTTGAAGCTCGGAGAAGGCTGCTTCAAGACAGTTCAACTGGCAAGAAGATACTCCCACCTTCTGTATATGCAAAGCTAGATACCTGAGCATGCAACATCCACTCCTTTCACCTTTTAATTGAATGCCTTCGATAATATTTTCATAGAATAGGATAGATTACAATTACTGTGGAACCAGGTGTTGTTTTGTTTGTGAAAAGGTTTTTCTTTTTTGAAATTTGAAGACAAAAGAAGCCCCTTGAAGTAGAACTGCTCTTTAAATCTACACATCTGTAAAATTACCTGACTCACTGTAAGCAAGGTCTCTGTCTTTTCACCAGCTCTTGAAAACGTTATAAAGCAGCTGTTTGCAAAACCTATTGAAGGCCCTACTGGTGAGGTAACACCCTACTAGTTCAACTAACACAGCTGGGGAAAAACAGGAAACTTGGACCTGGATATCCTTCTGATATAAGACTGCTTTTATACATTAGAAATTAATGTGTTCCACAATTCGTCAGGAAAAATGAAACTGAAATGCACAGAACTAAGGGAATAGAAACTTTAAGGTTTCTTCTTGTAGTGAACTGCCACACTACATCTATTGGGAATGTAGGCCTCAATTTCATTTTTAAAAAACAAATTGACTAGTGGGAACTGCTTGTGACTTGAAGGTCAGCGCATTGCTGGTTTGGTTTTGTAGCTAGGCACCTAAATAAGAAGGGACCTTAGAAATACAGCTTTGACAAGGATAAGCATATGATTTCAGATTATTCTTTGCTGCTAAAATGTACACTTGACTCACATTTGCAATGAAACTGTTAATTGTAGGACCCTGATCTAGTTTGAGTGTTTGTTTTGCAGGACTTCTCTGAGCTACACCATTTTTCTCATTTATACTAGAACCCCAAAAATGTGTTTCCTGTTGCATATTGTAACCTCACTCTGACAAGTTATTAATAAATATGTTCAGTGTTTTAACCCTGAGTGACCAAATCCAATTCTATTCCCTGTACAGAATGTTCCTCTGAAATGATTCAAGGAAAATTAATGTTATTTAGCCTGAGGCTGAGAAGCAACAAGAGAATTAGCATGCATGTCACTGTGTTCAAATCCTTACAAAACTTGACAATTCTATTTGCAAGTATAATTTCAGACTGTCCAGGGAAATGACAGACAGGCAGATGCAGGCTAGCCTGAGAGAGAAGCTGCTCTAAGGCAGCACATGTAACATGAACAGAATGAATCTCCCTTCTTCCCTGGAAAGATTTTCAAGGACATGCTTTAATGAATTGTTTGACATGAACCTGAGTATATTAAGGAAGAGTATTAGCCTGTGCATCTTCTCCAAGTCTTCTGCTTGCCAAGGCAGAAATAGCCTCATTGTCCCCCCTGGAAAATTGAGGAACTGAACATTCACATTACAAGGTAATAAAATAACTGCTCTTACTATAAAAATTCAGGGAAAACACTGATGATACTGGAATTCACGACCAAGGAACAGCTTTTGTAGCTGGCTAAACGCAGGAGGGAGGCCTGACAGAGGCCGTTTTGGCAGAAAAACTAGATGTTATGTTCAGCGTATTTTGAAAAAGCACTTGGCTCACAAAAGGAACTGAGTTGAATATATTCAAGAAGCAACAAGCTGTGAAGTGTGTATTTAACTTAGTAGATTGGCAGTAGTAGCTTCAGCCAAAGAAAGGACCACCTAGTTTCTCTGGGGTGTTTCTCCTGTTCAGATATCTTACTTATTATAGTTTGTCATAGACAGTTTATGTACAGTTCATATGGTTTATTTTTCTGTAATTTGCCCATTAATAAAGGCAGGACTGATTTTCCAGTGAAACATTTGTATTACTCAGAGATTAACTAACTCGATAAGCCTCATTAAAAATTGTCACTGCAGAACATGGTACATTTCCGCTTAGTGATCTATCTAGCATTGGATTTTACCCCTGGGAGAGTCAAGGCTATGGCCATTGGGGTGAAAAGGTGTCTCTGCTGTCCCTAGCACATAATCTCTGAGGATCTGGGAGCCAAATATACAGAATGTTCTACACGGCTGCTTGAGTGAAACATGCCTCTAAGGAAGAGACAATTACAGATCCCATTGCTTTTCTCCAGCAATTTGATTTGTTTGGCTAACAGTAGCTAATAGAAAGATTGTTCATGAGAGCAAATATTAGCTACAGGGTATGGCTTACAAGGAAGTTGAATATAACCATATACTGGTATGAAACTCTAGGAGCTCACACCCATACAATATACAGCCTGTACAACAGAATAACACTGGAGGCTTCTGCATGGACTTTTTCTTAGCATGGATGTATACAGTATGAAGGCAACTTGATTCATGGAAATGAACAGGTACAGGAATGTGTTTTCCCCAGGACTAATCCTTAATGTTTTCCTTATCCATGTGGTTAGAACAACACATTTATTTCATCACAATTTTATTCCTCTTTACATAAAAGGAGATGCAGGTTTTGCTCCATTTTTCCCAAAATCTCTATCCAACATATTCATAGGATAAGTTTGTGAAAGTTATACTATTAAAACAGTAAATAAAACAAACATTTCTTATTTAATGACACCTTTTAAAAAAAAATGTAGTTCTGGAAATTTACATTGTTGTTTATGTGAGGTAAATCTTTTTCTTCAAACTTTTCCCTCTAATTCTCCACTGATATCATTAGATGCATTTCTTCCAGAGCTATCTATTGATTTCAGATAATTAGCTAAACTGCAAGAATTAACTATGTCTCCACTTTAGGGATAGACATTCTTCTTCAGAATAATATATAACTCTTGCCTGCTGATAAGCACAAATGTAGTATTTAAAATTTACAGTCACTGAAATACGAATTTTGTATGTACCTTAACAAACTTGCAAACAGATTTATTGTTTTAAATGACACCTTATTTCCAAGAGGGTTGTTTGGTTTTTTTTTTCCAACCAACTGAGGAGGCAAAGTTATTGAATGAAATGTAAAATATCACACAAAGTTGCACAAGCTTGAACTGTGTATTGGATTACTTTCTAGTTATCTCTTCGTGTAGTGTTTTCTACAATTTCTTTTTACCCAACATCATAATTGAGCTTAGTTTTCTCCACTCTCCTGACAAGGTTGGAAATATTGGCATAAAATCTGATATTTAAAAACAACCGAAACATCATTGAGTCACTCCACATTTGTTCACTAGCTTTTGGGTTTTTTGGGGGGCACTTCTTTAAGACCCAAGACTTGTCTGTGTAGCCACTTGCTATAAACACATGCCACAATTTCTTGCTTCACTATGTGACGCTGACATCTGACTTTAAGAAAAATATCTACTCTTGAAAAATAGGTGATACAATCATGGGCTAGATGATTGATTAAACACAAGCCTGAATTCTAAATAATTTTGAGCGATGGACACTTATGTTTAACGCTGAGACACTTACTCAGCAGTACTTAGCAATACTAATCTGAGGTCTGGATCAAGTTGCCATTCTTTCATACTCCCCAGATTTAACATCCAAATCTCTTTTGGCTGTTTCTTATAAATCTCTGGATTTTTCTTATGTAAATTAGGTCTATTATAAACTTACTGACCTGCCCTACTACTAAATGCTTAGCACAGTTCATTCTGTCCTTCCACAATACAAGTTGTTTGCTCATTTGATCTTTATTTAGGAGGCTGATTCCTACAAGTAGATCTATATGACAGCCAACAAGACAAATCAAAACAGGCACCATTAAAAAAGAGTGTTTGCAGATTTCCAACAACAGTACAAAAGAATGTTTGCATTCAGGCGACAGGCACCATCTTATAACTTAAAATGCGATATATTAAGTAGGAGAACAGAACACAAACCACACAAATTATTCAGCACAGTACTTCTTCCCAGGAATTCACTGGACCTCAGTACTATTGTAATGCCTCTTCACAAAATCTAGTTATTTAACACTCACAGCAGAGGAAGTGAGAACAGAAAGTGCAAAAGCAGACCTCTAACAAAACCCTCATTCACTCCATTGAGCACAAGTTCAGGTCCTTTATTTGAAATAACTCAAATGCAGTATGCAACCAATAAGTAAATCCAGACTTGACTACCTTAAACAGCTGATGCATTAGTAAAAACTGTCATGTTAAAGTACTCCATAACCTAAGCCAATGCCCAAACTCACCCGTGGTGTGATTTCTTTGACTTCAATGGAGCTGTGCTGGCAACCACCTCAGCTGTACTTGGCCCAGTGCCATTATTTATGCAAGGCTGTGCTGTGTGTCTTCTCTTGATAAATGCCAGCACTGTAGAGCTCTCAAAAAGAAAGAAAAAACATTCTTTGGTAATCACAACAAGACGAGAAATGCAGACACACAAACTGCAGCACAGCAGATAAACAAGAATTTACAGCTGTGTTATATACAAGCAGAAGTATTTCTTGTATTTTAAAGAAAAATTTAAATGTTGTAAATAGTATGAGCTTCTTTCTAGTAAATAGACTACGATTTGAATCTTTCATCTCTGATTTGAGTCATAATTTTTCAATTAAAAATAGAAGCAGGGGGAGACAGATACTGACCGACTTCATAAATAGAGACCTTGGCCCTGAAGTTTACAGACTTCGCGGGATGTAGGACATGCAAACACACTGTTACAGCTTTAAATTTTGAAATATTTACCACTGCTATATTAAATATGGAGTAAAGCAAAAGCTTCAAGGCTCAGAGAAACATGATTGTCAATTTACACTCAGGTAACATGTTCATCAATTACAGTTACGAAGGGTTTTAGAAAACCTTTAAATATAAATGTGAAGGCTCTAACCTGCTATTTTACTGAATTGGAGTAAATAATCTCCATATGATTGTAAGGCAGTAGAAGGCACTAAACCGCACCTACAAAGCGGACTATGGAACCTCTCTCTCAGAAGCTGACCCACTTGAAAGCAATGCTGTGTTGGCACACAGCCTGGCAGAGGAGCAGTAAACGCAAATTCCTCCAGTAGCTCTCTATAGTCAACTTTTTCCAGTTCCTATATGTTGGAGCTTTTTTTAAACAAATTAGTCTGCTCTGTATATATATGCATATGTCTGTATCTATGTAGGATCAATTTACCCTTCCCCTCCCATTTATTTCAACAATAATAATTTATAAAAACTAGATGTGAGCTGGAATCAATGAACTCATACTTTCATGTCATTCTTCTGTCTGCTTAAAGACAATGGTTAACCTTGTACATTCACATATGCTATGATATGCTATGAAACTATCATGCCTTCCCAACGCAGTCACCTGCTATTTGCAATAAATTAAAATATGCAAGGGTTGTTTTTTTTAAATAAATGTTGAAAAAAAGATAAAAGCCTGAATAGCACGTAAGTAGCAATATACTTAATATTGCTTAATACATCATAGGTCAGTAGTCTGCTAAAAATTGTTGTCACAGTTAGTGAAGATGAACAAAGATTCAGTGAGAATATATGAAGACACATTTCAAACAAGGAATAGGAAACTCTTAAAACAAATATTTACTGGCATCTGATGTCCCTAAATAGCTTTGTTGCCTTAGGCTGGCTGTTTAACTCCTGCCTCAGCTTACCCATTTGCACATATGAGAAAATGTCTCTTTATTCTAGTCTACCCCCCTGCTCATAGCAGGACATATTTTGAAGATCTCAGATCCCAATTCAGAATTAAATCATGCTGCTCAGGGCCTTACTCAGTCAAGCTTCAAGTATCTCCAATGGTGTAGATTCCTCAGCCTCTCTAAGTAACCTGCTCCAATTCTTTATGAACATTTATTTTCCCCAATTGCAAATGGATATTTCCTGCATTGCAGCTTGTATCTGTTCTCTCATCCTGTCACTATGCCCCTCTGAAGAGAATCTGTCTCTGTATCCCCTGTGCCCTCCCAGCAGACAGCCATAAGGGCTCTCTGCCTTCAGCCTTCCCTTCTCGAGGCTGAACAAGCCCTGTTCTTGCAGCCTCTCCTTGTACACCTTGTGCTCCAGCCCTGACCAGCACAATGACCCACCTCTGGGCTCTGTGCAGTTGCTCAATCTTTCTCTTGTACTGGAGAGCCCCAAACTGGGCAAGGTGCTCCAGATGCAGCCTCACCAGTGCCAAATAGAAAGGAAAGATCACTGTCCTCAGCAGTACACCAGTAGTGACCAGCCTTCAGCTTGACTTCATGGTGCTGATTACAACCTGATAGTTCTGCCAACTTTATCTTAATCAATCCAACATATTTTTAAGCACTCAGAGCTTCAAAAAAACTGCAGAAATTGTTAAGTAGTATTTAAGTAAGAAAGAATGACAACTTAGGCTTTTTTATTCTGCCCAAAAGATTTGCTTAGCTAAATTATCAAAATTTGAACTTTATCTGACAGACAGTGCCAGTAGACTGATGTCAGAGACCTTTTAGCAAGAATATATTTATTATCACAATGTACTTACACTGCTACCGGATTGAAGATTTAGGTAGGGAATAAAAAAACCTAGTTTCATCATCTGGTGTGACAACTGAGTTGCTTCTTCCTGTTTAAAAAGAGTAAGTAAGAAGACGGTATATTTAGCTAAAGAGCAAATCAGTTATTTGTCACTTTATTCAGCCTAAGCACAAGTCCCTTTCTTCCTTTCTTAATTTCCATACCACTATCCTTCACCAGATCATCCACCCAACACATGGTTATTTTTCACTCTCTTAACACAATTATGCTATCAGCACACCACCTCACTTTTTTGATGTTTTATGGAGTGTGAAAAGGGCTATCAAAACACCCCAATGCTGCTATTCCAGTGTGAATATTTCTTTCTCTTTTTTTTATGTGGTGTTCTCCTTAAAATCTCTAGGTTATCCAAGATAGTGTTAAATTACAGATGTGGTCAGCAGAAATGTAATGTGGCCCAGAAGTATTTAGGAACAGAACATCAGAAGTGGAGGACAGATCAAAAAAATCCATTGTCCATCCCACAAAGATATGGAAAATGAGCTCTTCGGAAATAAGTATTAGCCTAGGGATTGGCCTTCAAGAACTCTGAGCTTACAGCAGACAGGCTGAGCTAAGTAGCTTAGCTCTTTCTCCCAGGATCCAACTCTCCTGTCTAGTAGCTGCATAGCACCACACTCTCTTCCACTAGTTTCCTTCCAATAGCTTCGGCTCTAGTGAAATGGAGCTATTGTAAGAACAGGTTTGTTTATTTCACCTTCTTTTTAATAAGCTCCTGGAGTGCTGCCCTGCTGAGAATATTTCAGACAGATTTGCCGTTCCCATTACATCAAATACATGCACAATATTCTTTATCTTCTACAGACAAGAAAGCACACCTGTGTTTCCATGAGCTTTCTTTCCAGTGGCAATCTAGGTGTTCATATCTGAACGGTGTCAGATACACCACCTTAGCAAGAGAGCTGCTGTTCTGGCTGCTCAATACTATCCATCTACAGTACCATAATACTCTATAATCAAACACACTTCTCTGCTATGTGAATTTCTGTGCAGACTAGTAAACCAGTTTTTCATGTTCCCAGTGATTTTGACAGAAGAGTTAAATACACCTTTCACATTTTGCCCAAATACGGTTTTTATTTTTTATGATTATATTAATGGTGTATAGTTTAAAAACATATGGCTGATATAAGACTTCCAGGTTACACAGATTTTTTTTTTTTTAAATCCCCCATTATCATGGAAAGGCATACCTGAGGCTTATATAATCTTCTGCTCTCCAGCCCAAATATACTCAAAGCCATTGAAAAACCTGTGTTTCTTGTACCCTGTCCTTACACCTAGTTCTCTGGTTTTACTCTTCTCACTCCTTTCCTTCCCTTTCCTCCTGCACCAAGTGATATAAATACAGGACTTTTAGGCTCCTTTCAAGGAGGAAGACTTCTCCCAAATCATCTCTCCAGCCTTCTGTTTTACGGTTAACCTTCCATGGTTGTAGAA
The DNA here is from genome assembly GCA_033124195.1 of Coracias cyanogaster. Taxonomy (NCBI): domain Eukaryota; kingdom Metazoa; phylum Chordata; class Aves; order Coraciiformes; family Coraciidae; genus Coracias; species Coracias cyanogaster. The sequence continues at coordinate 31,631 of JAVSBS010023570.1, read as the reverse complement.
GACTAGGACTGAGTACTGTATCCCAAATGCAGTCTTCTCCTTAGCCAGGCAGAAAAAGTATTAATGATTCTCTAAGTCTTTTGGAAGTATTTTGCCTGATGCATTCAGCCTCCCTATGGCCACAGCTCAAGTCAGACTATAAAACCCAATTGTGGTGAGAGGAGGAAGTCTATGCTCCAAAGTATCCAAAGCTGAGGAACTGTTGCAGCTAGTGGGGGCTAACCAGATTTTGCTAGCAACTAGGTTGATGCTGACTGAAAAAAAATGCATTGACGTAGCAGGGCAACAATTTGTAACACAATACCACTTTTTCATGTTAAGGTTCTTAAATTTCATGGCAGTGTGTGTAGAGCTACATTAGATTATACAGCGTAACACTGCTGCAGTTCAAAACAACCATGAAATATCGTTACCTTCTGACAGATGCCTGTCCAGTGGGCTGAGTAAGGCAAATTGGACTCAGCCTAGTCCTCACCTGAAAAGTCATCTTCACGAAAAGCTTCATACTATAAATTTGCACCAAGTGGTGATTGTAGAAGAGACAAAGATTGAATAGATGTTTTGTGCCACATCTTTCACGCCTATAGGCAATCCCTCTTGGTCATGGTTGAGATATTTTGCTGAGAAGTAAAGACAGGGGTGTTTATCTTCCCTCCCTGTACCCAGCTGTCCCCTGGAGAGGAACAAATAAAGATGAAATGCTTTCCAGACAGAAGTTAGTCAGGTGAACTCATTTTGCTGCAAGTTCTTTTTATATGCTTATATCTCAGACTATGTTTGCAGGGAGATGTACACATTTTTCAAAATGTAAGACTGTTATTGAAGATGTCATGTGAAAATTTTACCATTTACATGCACGACAGTCTAACAGAGAGGGCCAAGGGCGAGAGGAGGGAAGGGTTTAAATATATATATATAAATAAATTTATAGAAATCTAATTTATCTACCCACAGAGGCTAAATCCCGGGTATTGGCTTTCCAGTCTTTTCTTTAACACTCTTGAAATATTGTTTTGTGCATGACATTAAACCTTACTTAGGTGCATAATCATTTCCAAGTCTAAGACTATGATACTCACATCTTAGCCTCAGAAGGTGTTTTTAAATACAGATTAAATTAAAAATTCATTGTCTAAGCACTTGATTTATTTGTTTGCTCAGCATTTTGTATTTTATACCTTTTTACACACACAATTAAAATGCATTATGAAAGGGATGAAAGGATTAAAGAAATGTAAAGGTTATTTGTTCAGGGTCTCTGGAAATATTCCCCACAAAATCTCCATTTAAATTCATAATGAAACCTTTACTTTTCCAAATGTCCTTGTTTATTTTCCCAAATAATATATCTATTCCTCATCCAGTAGAAAAATATAATGAAAAAGGAACAAAAATTTTTTTACTGCTCAATTTTAACCCTTTGCTGCATCTTCTGTGTATTTTCCTTCCATTTTTTCTTTTTCCCCTATCCACTACCTAAACAGGAAATCCTAAAGACTGTGTAAACCTTTAGCTTCTTAGTCATTGTTCTGAAACATACAAGATCCTAGTACAGGAGATAGTGGGGGGTAAGCAATAGTGGTGCAAGGTTAGGTCAAAAAAACTTTTGAGAAGCAAGCAAGGTTCATAGAAACTCTAGTGAAAGGGAAAAAGCTGAAGCAGAAATACAGTTTGCATGTGGAAATAGATGGGGAAAAAGTGACCTAGGGACAAAAAAAAAAAATTACCAACAGAAATTCAAGTATTGACAAAGCTGCTACTCAGATGTAATTGCCCCATTCTTGGTCTGTAAAAGAATGCCAGTATTAACAATAAAAGTTACATGTACAAGGAATGGCAAAATTATATGCAAACTTCAAGGTGAACTTTCTGAATTACAGGGCTTGTAAGGAGCTGCAGCAAGTTGACGTGCCAAGCTTATTTTAGCATTCAACAATCCCTGCATGAGCAACATTCCCTTTTGTATGGTGAATTCAAACTTTTACAGCTCCTAGAATGATTTTATTCAGAGTGCTGGGTTGCTGGCTTTTCTTTTTTATTATTTTTAATGGATAAAAGAAATTGAAAAGTAACAATCTAAACAAAAACTAGCTAACAGACTCCTTGCTAAGAACTGCATGGCATTATTTCTAAAGCCTATTTAGATATTTAGAAGACAGAAATTTTCAGCCTACAAGAGCATTCTTAAATATGTGTCAGACTGCAGATGAATATATTTGCTAGGGGAAAGTATGCTGGTCAGTATGAATAAAGCACCCTGCATACTTAAGAAAGGAAGTCTCCCATGTGGCAAGTGCCAACTATTAATGCAGGAAGCACAATTTACCTCCCTTGGCACAAAATAAAAATCAATTCTTTTTGTGACTAATTTTTTTAAGAATTGGATTACCTTATCTGCTTCTAGAATTCTTTAGGTTTTCTTCCTTATAAACACACAGTGACAAGAATGTAATAAAACACTTAAAAGATGTAAACCAATTATTTTGGATACTGTTGTATCATTGAATGATACCACAATTCACAAGTTATGAGATATCTAACGGGTCCTACTCTTGTTTTAGCTATATGTATCAGGGATTTTACAGAATGCAGGCTTAAACATTAATGCATTTACTGAAAAAGAGAGGGAGTAAGGGCGAAGGAAGAGGATACACATTCCTTTACTGCAACGTCCAGTTGGTCTAAACAATGGCCACATCAAACCTCTGCCAGTTTACTGATTTCAATACTTCAAGCTTACTACATGATGCTGAGCACTGATCTTTAGAACATTTCTATGCTCTGAATAGGACTTATTTTGTCTGATGGGTCTTTGGAGGTAGGCTACATATAAGCACAGTTTTACAAAAAGCTGTTTTAAATGTGGTTTCATTTTGCACTTACTCACACTGATGATCATCTAATATTTGTTATGAATCAAACCTGTGAGGTTAAGCCACTTGAACAATTATTAGTTTAAAGATGCATGGGCTGTGGATTCTGTATTATCTATGGATAGCCTGAGAAGATTACAGCCTGACAGAAATATCTATTTCACTACTTAGGCAGATTAAATTCAGTTTAACTGTTATACCTTTGTCTTTAATTTCTTCTGCAATTCATTACCTCCAACCACAGGGTGTAATAACCTATTGTGCCAATTACACTTTTTTCATTACTCTGCAATTCATCATTTTTATTTGATTTCAGGTATAAAATGAAAAGTACCAACCAACAAAATTACTTAGGAGCATAATGACCTAATACAATGAAGCCATTCATCATCAGTACCAGTCTTACTCTGCATAGATCCTACAAACAGTTTCAATTAATAGCTTTACACAAGTACTGCTGCAAAACATACATTAAACATTGTACCTGATCCTGAGAGCTGCTGAGTTTGAATTAATAACTGTTGGAAGAGTTTTATGCCACTCAGTCTGGATCAGAAGTAGCATTGATTCAAACCCAATCAGATCCATTCAGAAAAGTCCTGACCCCCAAAATTTTTGTGCACAGAAATGTCTCACGCAATTTAGCAGGAATACACTGAATAACTGTGGCTCCCAAAGTAGAAGTGCCAGCTAGGGCATGCAGGGAAATGAGAAGAAGCACTGAAGAGGGGGAAGAAGTTGACACCAATCATTAGATTCTCTTTCATGATATTATTTTAATACATGCATAACTATTTGCAATTTACATTTCTTTATAATAAGTGAAGGGAGACATTTATAAACAAGAGGACAACCTTAAATACAGAATTACCTACTGTATAGGAGTATTATTATCATACTCATATACATGTATCTAGTTTGTTAATTTTGGCAGCAATTTGTTTTCTCAAATTACTTCTTTTACCAGATCCCCAGATTCCTCATTCACTGTACATATAATGAAGTATTTATTATCCTCCACTGAAACATCCATACAATTAATATATAGAAACCCAAAAAAAGAGGTATCAAAAGCAAGCCTTGATAGTCAACATTGCACACATATGCATTTCATTTTCCTCATTTCCAAAGTGTCTATTAAATATTTGAACACTACACTGCTAAAAGCAGGGTGCCATTCCTAGATGCGTGCCAGCTAAATTGTATTTCAATTCACTGGCTGAAGCAACCAAATACATCTACCACACTCCACAAATAGGTGTTTCTTTATAAATAAAATAACTTTTTGCAATAACATTCTCATCCTATAAGTGGCTACAGATCATTAAATCAGCAGTTATATCAAACAATTCTCTTTTTTCTTCTCTATGGATGAATTACTTAATATTACACTAAGGCATGAGTAAAGAACACATTTTAGTTGTAATTACTGACTAAAAAACCCCAATTTTTTCCTTAAAGATATTGAATACCCTCTATAGAAACACTTCAATTGATATCACATACCTTACAGCACTAGAAAGCCTATGCATTTGTGCGTTGGTTGCACAAAGTATTTCTATATCAACATGTAGCAACATGTTTTGTAACCAGTGAACTAAGATTTTGAAACTTTCTAACTTTTTCCACATGTACTGAAACACACTAGACAAAACAAGGCATATTGGACGGTCACCATTTCATATGATGGCCACAAATTTACACTGTGGTTGATTTAACATATTTTATTCTGTTTTTGTGTAGGCTCTTCTGTCTCTTTTTAGTGATATAAATGAACACAATCTCAGTGCAAGTACTGCACTGCATTAAGATTAGGTTTCATATTCACATATAACTGTTAAACTTGGCCAGGATTTTTTCAAACAAAAAGTGAAAAAAATTAAGCCTCTTCTCAAAATTTTTAGTGGTGCCCTATTAGCTCCAGGAAAACTGTGATCATGATTTCACAGATCATAGGTAAATTCAGAGGGAGGGAGAGGAGGAGAATGAGGAGATGGGCTCAAATGAACAGCTGGTGGTTAGGGTAGTCAGTTGAACCTGTTTTCTCACCTCCAAGTATTTGAGTAATTCAAGATTATGAATCTTCATCTCCTGCCTCCCAGAAGGGCGTCTTAACTGTGAAGCAGTTCCTTATCCTAGGCTATACTCCACAGTTTTTTGGAAGAAAAATGAAATAAATCAGGAGCTAACTACTCTATCCCATTACAAAGTGTAGCTGGGTAAAGAAATCTCAACACATAAACATAATTCCCATATTCTGACCAATCCAAGTAATTCCTAATACTATGATGAACAATTTCTAAAATATGCATATCAGTGAAAGTAATAATGTTCTGAAGGTTGCACTCATGTACTCTGTAGAAGGTAAACTTGTTCTATTGACATACAGATAGTGCTAGAAAGGCAGCTTGATGACATCCTTTTATTTGTAACATGCCTATTCCCATTACTTTGATTGAAATGAGCAGTTTAGCTTTTTGTCTGCATGACCCTTACAGTCAGCATATCAGTTTGCAAAGCACAATGCACTTGCCAGAGCTTGTAATATGAATGTCTCATGCGTCAGCATTTCACTGCAGTCATGTCTCATCAGCATTGTTTTTCCTCGCCTGTTCTCACCTAAAATATTTTTGGTTTTATGCACATGCTTGCATCACAGACTCCATGAGGGAATGTTACAGTGACACATGCTCAAAGGAACAAATTGCAGAAAAACCCCAGTCATCAAATTAAAAAGAAGGATCATGAAAGAGATCCGCAACTTGAATATTCCATATACTTACAGGTAGATATAAGACAAGAACACTGACACGGTACTCTTTTGCTTTGGCCAAACAGCATAATTTCTGGAGTTAACTAGCAGAAAGTTTACATTAAGGCGAATCACTTCAATCAACTTGCATATGCTCTTAAAGTCCACGTGACTGTTCTTGATGCAGTTTGTGCGCTGGGGTACACTGTGTGCCTTTCTGAGATCTCTGCAACTTTGAAAGAAAAATGTTTGAGTGTCTAGGCTGACTAGATGATCTAGAAGAATTAGGAACCAGGATGCCAGCACAGGTTTGTTGGCTGAGGCTAACTGGTAGGAAATCAGACCACGCCTTTGATCTTGCCACTCTCAGATAAAACAGGTTTAAGCTCTGGGTCTGAATTTGAGGGAGCAAAAATGCAATTGTGTTTAGAGAATGAAATGTTTTCCTCAGTATGGATCCTGTCATAAGAAAGAAAAGTATATAAGCAATACTCTGAACGTTGACATCACACATGCAACAAACTTTGTTGTGTCTTTAAAAAGAGCTTGTGCCAAGAAACTAGAAAATTTATTGTATCCAGAAACTCTGATTTTCTGATCCTTGTTTTTCTATTCGAGTCTTAAAAAACAACATATCTGCTTGACACAAAGAAAGTATTATTAATGCATGGAGGAAGAGATTGTGAGACCTACTGAAAGGTCTGAGCCTCATCACTCTGGTACAGATGAACAAGAGTGTACTGGCTCTGTCTTTAAATAGATCTCATAACTATTGCTTATGTATAATAACAAGTAAACAAGCTCACCTGCTATACTGATAACCTCAGAAGCAGGCTAGCCTGACTACATGAATCCATTTGAAAATCCATTTAACTCTGGTGCTAGCTATAAATACACACCACAAATTTTTATCTGAGGTCAAATATCTCTGGGAGTTTGCATAGGTGTTAATATGGTTATATCATTAGTAGTCTCCCCCAAAAAATACGTTGCTAACCCATCACTCAGTTACAGATTGAATGAAAATCAATACTACTAATGGCAAGATACTGGTAGCACTTCCTTCTTAACTTGGCTCTACTAGGGTACCCTAACCTAAGGTACTAGATTAAGCTTTTAGCAAATTTATTTAGCCATTTGTGTATGAAAAAGTTCACTGGGCAACAAGAACTAACAAAAGAAGTTGTATAGATTTTTCTGCAACAATGGTACCCTTTGCCACACCACTTCAGAATGAAAGTTATTTATAATATTCTACTATTAAAAAAAAACAAGTAATGTTGATATGTCTGCGAATATCACTCTACATCAAATTCCGAGATTCAGTTTTCCCCAAAACTGTATGTATGTGTGATACCATTTATGAATCTGATAGTTAGTGCTTTCCAAAAGAGATAGTAAATACTCAGTCTTCAATTTGTTACCCCCTTATATGTGGTGGTGAATTTTTAAATACACTACAGGTTAAACTTAGTTATTAGAAAATCCTTCACAGAACAAAGGATACATATCCACTTCTTTGTAAACTAATGAAGACATAATACAGATTTGCAGCACTTGAGAGCACTTACAAATTATACAAAGTACAAAAATTTACTATAAGTTTGTAAACTTCCCAAATCACAGCTTCTATTCAATAAGGATTTGAAAAACAAACGAATTTTACATCTTCACTCCCTAAAGGTCAGTTCGTATTTCATCACTGTCATGCAACTTCTTTCTAGATTTACTACCCTCAGAGCCTTTAATGTATATTACTCTTACTAAGGCTAGAGCAATCACAACTGAGGGTTCAGGAAGCTGGCTGAGGACTGTAGACAAGAGGAACCAAATGCATGTTCCCTCAGACTACATCCCAGCCTCTCAAAGGCACCACAGACTTTTCACTTTTCTCAGAAGCATTCAGCACAGATTACTGTGAGAGACAGGTACTAGAGCTGATGGACTATTAGTGCTATCCAATATGTAAAATCATAATTAATAAAGAAACAGTCATTCAAGGCAAGCAGAAATGGTAAAAATAGAAGGCTTAAGACCTTCAAACATTTAAAAAGGTGCACATTAAATCATTATACTAATATAAACTTCTAAACCTGTTTGACAACATACAATTTAAGATACTTGGACAGAGTTAAGAGAAGCCATTATTCGCTTTTTTTTTTTTACTCTTAACAAGCACTTATGCTATTTCTAATAGTTGTGTTTCCCTTTTAGCAAGAAGGATATAAAAGAATATTCTTCCAATAAAAAGAACAGCCTTTTTTTTTTAGTTTTGTTTGAGGGAGAAAGAGAAGGAAGCAGATTTGAATAATTAAGGATGATTACATAGTGATGGTGGTGAAAAGCTGTATGTGAGAAAACCAGAAGGAAAGAAAATTTGGTGAAAAGATTATATTCTTGTATAACAAGAAGCATGATATACAGAAGTTACATTGGTCTTCAAGATGTTAGAACTATTCAATGGCATGTTATGACTCAAAGAGTCAACTGTTTAGGGCACTTGACCTTAACCTTTATGGGTTTCTGAGTTTTTTTTTGGTTGGTCTTTGCTGTTTTGGTTTGTTTTGAGTTTGTTTTCTTTTGTTAGTCTTTTGGGTTTTTTTGTTTGTTTGTTTTAATAGCAGGCAGCAAGTGCTTATTTAATTATTTATATATGTTAATAATGCAAATGTTTCTATATAAAGCTGTCTTAAGAAACCAATTATTCCATTTTAAGAAGGGGTTCATTCTTTTGTTAAACTCACCATGGTTAGCATGGTTTCCCTCATCTACACCTTGAATGCTTTCCTAGTTCATCAAACTTGATTGTAAAAGGACAGAGAAAAGGTCGCTGATGTGTTGTTATCTACCTGCTCTGATCCAGTATAATTTCTTTACAGATTAAAACAATGAAAATAAACAAGGTCATATAGCTTGGCTTGAGAGCACACAACATGCAATAAACAACAAATAGCCACAGAAATACACACAATTCACTTGAAGATAGTCAAAAGCTGTGATTAATAAATAGCTGTCTCAAAGTCTAATAAAATGTTTGGGGAGTTCATAGTTACAAAGTACAGGATACTCAGCTAAAATTTGTGCTGTGACCTGGTTATGGCTCCAGGGAGCCTTCCTGTGTTACTGAGATTGTTCACTTTTTACTGTCACCTGTTTCAGATGACTGAAATAGATCCAAAAATTCGTTCCTGACTTCTCTGTAGGATTATGTTCTTTCCTATATTTACGTGGAATATGCTATCTGGCAAGACTAGTATTTTACTGTCATGTCTAAGGAAATACATGGTACCAGGCTAATGACCAGGGCTAGTCAAGAATATTCTACTCAATTATGCTGTTTGCTGTCCCGTACTCTGGAGAGAGAAATGTTGCACTCCAAGCTTGTTTCTCAAATGAGAACCATTCCTTCTTTTCATTGTGTCTTTACCTTATTCACTGAACACTGCCTGGTAATTTCAAAGCACTTTTACCAGAGTCCTCATGGCTCAGGACAAGTATAAAGTCCTACATCAACTTCAGTAACATTTGTATTTAATCAATATTTTTTAATAAAAACTAACAAATACCTGGATTTCAAGTGACATACGTAGACAGTCCAGCAAAAGTAACTGGCAGAAAAAGAAACAACATCTAGCTTATCTTGGTGACTTATTGCCACTTTCTCCTGGTAGATTAGACAGGCTCTTTCACTGCAATAAAAATAGCATCTACTTGCTTCCTCAACAGATCATCTCCTTGTGGGTGTTCCCAGTCAGGTCAAGATACTTGAGCAGCTTTTTTGCATGACTAGTTTTCAGACTTTGTAGTCCTGCATAAGAAACTAGATGAGAGAACCATGAGAACAATTAGACATTGGAATAATCTCCCAAGGGAAGTGGTGGATTCCTCTACATTGGACAGTTTTAAGACTCAGCTTGACAGGGTGCTAGACCATCTCATTTAAATGATATTTTTACCTTGAAAGATTGGACTAGATGATCCTTGAGGTCCCTTCCAACTTGGAATTCTATGATATGATTCAATGATAACAAGCTAGATTCCATTCATCCTTGGACACTCAAATGTCCAAATAATAGAAAGGCACTCATGAACTTGGAATGTTTTTGACTGCAGCAGAATCAGGTGCCAAGAAAAACGTTAACCTAAAGTTCCAGTTACCAGGCAGCACTCTGCAGAAAGGTACCCTAAAATTCAGATTAGACGTTACCACAAGTTACCATTAGTTTTATGTTGTTATTACCCTGAACAAGCAAACTATTACTGAGGTTGGAGCCCACTCAATTCACTCCCCAGCTGGGATTTGAAAGAGTAGCAGTGAGTAGCAGAAGGTGCATGGCCAGTTAAGACCATCCTCTAACACAGAAGAACTGAAAAAGATTCACTACGTGGGATTTTTCCAGGTGATCTCTTCATACTTCAACACATAAGCCTTGAGAGGTGTACCTGAAGAAATCATCTGTTGTTCCTCAATTTTATTCTTGTTTTCTCATCCAGGCACTTGAAGGACATAACAGTAGCCAGCACTAGTTTCAGCTAGTTCTCAAAAATCTTTTCAAGCTTCTCCAGTTTTCTCTTTGTTAGCCATTTTAAAGCAGAGAAGGATAATAATACTGTCAATAGCCATAAACAAACACTCTTATAGCTGCTACATGAAAATTAACATAATTAATTAGGTAGCAATTTGCGCCTTATAGCACAAGCAGGAGAAAAGACAGTGTTCAGAGACTTTCTCTTTATAGAATCATCAAGACATAGCATAAAAACTTGTATAATATACACCTCAAGCTTGTATTAAGCAAGTAAGCCTGTTTTCTGAAGAAACAAAGAAACATTTTGAAATATAAAAAGTTTGCATTAAAAGCATTTGATGGTAGGTTGAGAGAGCAATGGAAGTTCTTCTGATAGAAATCAGTAACTAATAGACACATGAGATACAACAAACGAATATGAACACCATTTATAATCTCTATTTCATTAAATAAGAAATATATGAAATAATTTGAAACAATGGAGGCAGAAAACATCTTTAATTAGCTGAATGCAGATACTAGATTTTTGCTTTTCTTCTTCTGATTTAGGTTTACCATTACTAATTTGAGGGATGCTAACTGTATAAAGCAAGCTTGTGGAGAACTGCTTTTACCAGAAATCTAAATTTCCTATACATATAGTGGAAGATGATCAAAATCTCATTCCATAGATGTAACACAGACACTTTTACACTCTTCAAATATGTAGTCCAACCACATTTTGTGCATTGATATTTCTGGCTGTATGACTATTTTTAGAGAACTAGTTCTTCAGTGTTACTGACTTGGGCTATGTGCAATAAGCTAAGGACAGACTAGAACAAAGACTCAACGATATCCAATCCATTGAGCTAGTGCTAGCACACTTCTTCCTTTCTATCTGCATTTCCCCACATTAAATGCAGCCACTACTGACAGCTGAGAGGATTCATGTTTTTCTAGTATCTTGAGGACAATATACAAGTGCTATGTGATTATTAATAAAATGTCAGAGAAGATATCTTTGACCTTTAGATATTTACAGCTAGAGAGGCAGACTTGGTGAGACAGGGATAGCGTGTGTTAATGGGACCAGCTGGAGGAAACAGGCATGATTCCAGGCTCCAGCAGATCTACTCTCCAGCAGATTTGAGAAGCACAAATTTCCAGCAAAACAGAGGTTAAGCACAGGCACTCTTCACCTGTTTTGAAATGTAGTTACACTGTTTTTCTAATGGTCTCATGAGCCCAAAAAGTGGTGTGGATTTTCTCTCTAAGATAGACTAATAAGACATATTAACTATTCCTGTGTAGTGAACGCTGTTACATATTCAGGCTGTTATCACAGCTACAAGACAACTGACTTTTACATATTCATCACCCACATGAGTCTGATTAGAAATTCAGATGGAGATGTCTAGAAATCAACAAACGATAAACAAAAAGATAGATGACTGTGTGTCTAGTTTAATTTCAAAGCAGATGTGCCAACTTAACGTCCTATACCAAAGTTTTGATTAAACACTGCGTACCTGACGTTGTCCTCAGCCTATCCTCTAGCAAATAGCAGATAAAGTCCTTAAGTTAACTCTGCAGGTTATGAGGGCTTTGGTTTTGTGTGTGTGGTTTGTTTTAAGGGTAAACCTCAATCCTACTCTGGTAAGCCAATGCAGCTTTTTTACATTAGCCTGAAAAAACAAACAAAATGGTATAACTGATAAAAATTCCTCTTAGGTATAAGTCTGGATAGTGCAAACAGTCCATCTTAAGTGTTTCTTCCAGCATTATTATCCAAAACCACAGGCATTTCTGTGATTGCTTTATGATTGTTTATAACAAACATTTAAGGCATTCCTTCAGCAGTAGGATGTTCCACTTATTTCTCCTACTCTAACCCCTTCTTATTTCATGAGAAAAGGACAAGCACGTATCACAGGAGGAGATGTGCCCGTTTGTGTTTTTTCCTGCCACACTGTTTATTCTCTTATTGATTTATTCTACTGGAGGGCAAACATATTGTGCACAGCTACTTGTGATGCTGTGCCACTGAGTTATCTGCTTCTGAGCATGTTATAAAATTGTTGATGCCGCCCTAAGGGTCAATGCTTGCCCTCCAAAGAGAAAGTTTTTAATTTCAGGGCAGTTATGTCTGATTTCCTTACATTTTTTGCACTTTTGCTCCTATGTTACTAAGGTGCTGGACTATTTCAGATGCCACCTACAAGGTCAAGATGATTTATATGTAGAGTCTTATTCTATTTTTTAAATGGAATTCCAGTGACTGTTCTTGCTTTTAGACTCTTTTTTTATATATATATATGCATGTACAAAAATGTATAGACATGTACATATTTATATGTGTGTGTTTAGAATTTTATTTTAAACTATGAGAATAACCTGTCTTCAGCAAAAGGCCTGTATACTGCAGTGCTCAAACTCAAACCGTCTGGTTAGTATGTTGTAACTTTCTGCATGCATTTGGCTGCAGACAACTGTACAGCAGCTGCTACATCAGTAATGTTTCTTATCAAGGGAAAAAAAGGAATCCAGTCTGCATCATCTAAACAAGCACATTCCATCAGCACTAAGACTAATTAATAAAAATTAGATCAGAAATTGCCCTAAATACTTCCAATGGCTACCATTCATACCCCCTTTAATATACATCTGGAAACACAAAATGGTAACAAGTCTAAAGTTTTCAGAGTTCTGCTATGTTTGTGTTTATTTCCTCCAAGGGATCACTTTTTGTTCCCACGACTTATAACTAAAGGATCCTGGGCCATTGCTGAGGCTTCTGGATGCTAATGAAATACAAACAACTAGGGAATCAGCAAGAAAAGAGATTTACAACCACAAGCAGATAGAGGTACATAGCACACAAGGTTTTACAATACTTGCCATAAATAAATATTTGAAAACCACAATAATTGCTCTATAATATTCAATAATCTTCCCTCTTAGAACTGAACATCTGTGAAACATGAAGGCTAGTACTATTGAAGACATGACCCGACAAACTGGTGGAGACAATTTAGGCTTTTACAAGAAAAATCTCTCAGAAAAACTGCTTATTTGCATGCTGAGTGCAGCACCATAGTAGAAATGAGAGGCATAAGAAAGGAAGCACAACACGGCTAGGGAAAAGGTGTTATAATTTTAGGGTTTAGGTGTATGCCAAGCTTTAGAAAAGTTACTGGGAGGCAGTGGGAGGGGGAAGTGGAAAGAAAGAATAGTTTTAATAACTTTTGATTTATATTCAGACAACGAAGCTCTTCTGAAACGACTAGCCAGTTGGAGAAAGTAACTGTCTGCCCGGAAAGTGGGTTATGGTAATTTCAGCATGGGTGGGTGGGGAAAGCAAGGGAAGGAGACAGAAGTAGGGAAGGCATGCAGAAACATATCTGTATTCTGCTTTCAAGCCTGCTGCTGGCAGTTCTCCTGCTGCTCCTCACTCTGCATTGCCTCTCTCTGGGACTGAGCTGCCTGCTTGCCTGTGTCCTCTGCTGCTCCTGCTCATGTTGCCAGTACTTAGGCTAAAGCACTTCCTCTGCTCTTACTGTGCTCTTGGAGCCATAAGCCCTCCTCAAAGTGACAGGTGGGCCAGAATTTACAGAAGGATGTCAATTCTAGGTAGTAGTCTGGACATTTGCAGGTAAATACACTTAAAATGTGCTTTAAACAACAACTGGTAACATGTATAGGTCCAAGCATTTACAAACATACAGAAAGTATGAAGGTGATTATTCTGGGTCACAACTACAGGGAAGAAAACTCAGATAGAAAATACTTTCTTAAAGCATGGATGAAAAGGAGACTTCTGTCAATTCTAAAGACCTTGCTTACTTTGATAAAGTAAATTTCTGCCTTACATCTTTCTCCTAAGAAGCTCAAATCAAACCCAAATGAACTATTGGCATTGCCAATGACACTAATCGTAGAATCATAGAATCATTCAGGTTGGAAAAGACCTCTAGGATTATCTAGTCCAACCTAAACAAGCTATGATTCAAGTAAGAAGGAGATTATTAATTGATTTTAGATTCTGACATTGGTATTTGACTTTATGTCAGGCAATATCTTTATGAAATGTCTGTTAATACATTTACGCTGGTTTAAGTGAAGTTCTACCCAGTTCAGTTGAGATGGGTATCTGATCTGAAAGGGAAGTAAGAAGTAAGCAAAAGAAACACATTAAAAGAAGAGAGAGAACTAGCAAGACTGTAATCGTAAGGAAACATGCTGTTCAGAAGCCATTGTTTCAACATGATACAGTCAGAAGGAGGCACATCCTGGAGACATGAAGCTTCTTGTTCTGCCTTGGGACACCAAAAGATCAGCACAGAGAACAGACTTTGGTCTCTGGTCAGATTAGGCCTCAGACTCATCAGCAGCATCTCTCATTAACAAAGTTTGTCTGTTACACAGCCTAAGAAGACTATTATTAAAAGATTAAGCTGCCTCCATCCTCTTTCTTAATTAATTTTTCAGTGTACAAGGAAAACTCCTGAGTCCCCAGTCTATCTGTACATATCACAGTATCTGATCACAGTCAGACTAGTCAGCGTCCATGTATGAGAAAATAATTCTGTAGCCAGCTCAAGATCAGTCAAATGAGGGACACAAAAACTGTGCATCAGACTAACCAGGCAAAAGAAAAAGCCATGTACTGGATTCTAGTCCTTCAAGATGAAAATAAAACCAGCTTTTCCGGGAGAAAGATCTCATACTAAGATCTTCCTTTTACAGAAAATGAATAATAATTGAAATGAACTTTTCACTGGAATATTTTAAAGGAAGCTATAGCCTAAAAAAAGATTTCTGGTGTTTCTGGATGGAGTTGAAACAAAGTGAAAGCATGGGTAGGAATGAATGAAGCACTGCACACTGCCCTCAGCCAATGGCCATCCAGTAAGGGAATTTATTTATGAATCAGATGACACCATCCAAGTCCTAACTCCAAGCAATGTAGAACTAGGATTTAGCTCCTCTTCATATTCCTAGTCTTAGGTGATACTTTTCCACTAGACTGTTGCCTCTGATTTCTCAAAACAAACTGAAAGATTTTTACTTCCTCCTGATTTTGCATGAGGACATTTTTGAAAGCTCGAAGCTTTTCATCATGTTGGCAGCCCTTTCACTGTGGCTTCCCAGCCAACACATTTCATTGTGTACCAGGAGGAAAGGAGAAAATGAGAATCTCTAACTGCTCGGTGTCAACATGGAGTGAACACAAAGCTACAAACTGTGTCAAATGGGAAAAAAATAGTCCTGTACCTGTAAGAACTGGCCTCATTCTTTTATTCTAATTACTTAAGTGGATTTGCTGGGGTACTTGCAGGTGAAACATGGAATCTGAATTTTGACATCTAACTGGACAGATATTCTAAATCACATACATATAACTCAAATATGAAAATGCTTTTCATACCGTGCTTGAAAAAAAGGAGCTTGAACTTTAGAAGAAGATACTTTGTGGGATGGTGTGGGGGTAAAGGAAAGGATTAAACATCACTTTGTCATCAAGATTAACAGAATGGTGCCCATTTGGGGAATCTTTGGAACAAAATCCTATTCTTTATGAGACTTTTACTATACATCAGCAACACACCGAAAAAACACCTATCATATATACTTTGTAACTTTTTTCTTCTCTTCCCAGAAGAACAACTGTAAGGATTTGTTATTAAAATATGTTTGCTGCTGTATTTTAACAAGAAAAGGCATTGGTAAAGGAAAGCCACTGAATCAGAAGTGAAGGTTTAAGGTGAGCTTAGTCCTAAGAGAGTTCATGCCACAGACCAGATTTTACTTCTGAGATAATTTGTTGCCTACCATCTCTACATGGACATTACTTAGAAAATTTCAAGTGAGGGATATGACATTGTCCTGATATGTGACTTGCTCATAGTCACCAAGCAAGTCAGTAAGGAAGCTGCTAGACAAACCTTTGTCTATATTCCAACAAAGAGATAATTGTATTTTTGCCATTGATGCAACATCAAGTCCCATCTCACAAAGTATTTGAATGCATTAGCACATTTCTATATCAATATGTCAAAATTTATAAAATGGCTAGTAAGGCTGCATTATTTTCCTATGACAAATATCTCACTTGAAACTATACATAGCTAATGCAAGGCTGTCCACAGCTCCTTCCAATCCCATACCAGGACTTCCTCTAAATAGATAGACTTTTCTGAAAAGGTTCATCCAAGGAGAAGATCGGTCAAGCATACAGTTTCACTCAATCTAATAAATATTTTTATCTGGACCAGCAATCCTTCATAGGTAAGGGCAGCATTAATCTTGATGAGGCCCTTAAGTACTTAAATCTTTCCATTTGCCAGTTCTTCTCCAGTCAAAATGATATTATTTTCCTACATCAGAAGGCTTTTATGAAGATATATACATTAATGTTTGAATACTCTCAGATATTAGAGCAAGCGGTGAACACATAAATTTTTACGGAAATGTAAATCTAACATAAAAGTCTTTCCAGATTCAAGTCAAATGTCACTGACAGCACTTGTACTCATAGTTCTGCTCCTCTCTGCAAAGGCAACTAAATTCATCTCACAACACGAGAACAAAAATATTATCACAAAGCAAATATTACTACAATATACTAGAATTTTTATTTTGGGCCACAAATACCCTGTGTTGTCTTAGCAATGTTTTTATTATATTTGTCCTACCATGTGTTTGTTATTTGTACCAGCTTTGCTTTTTAAATTCAAAAATATGAAAAAGTCAGAGTCCTCTGAAAAGCCACTGATCCATGTGTAGAAAAAGGCAAAGTCCACACACATTTAAAATTTTGACTGTTTTAGTACAACATAGTGGGCTATGGGATTAAAAGTTTTTAGAGTAGTTAACCTCCTTCCCCATAAAAACCCTCAAAGTTACTTATGCACCATTTAAATTTAAAGAATGCAAGGAGAACCCCTTCTCACAATAACTGCAGATCCCTCTAGATAAGTTTTTTACTGGAATGCCAAGACACCAGGAACATCAATAATTTTGTCTTTCTGATATTGAAAATTTATTCTACATCCATTAATTTAATGAGTGATAAAACAAACCCCTCAACAAAAATCTTCTGCAGCAGAAGGGGCACTCTTGCATGAAGTTAAAGTAAATAAGTTTCACCAATATCTTTGTTCTGTTTTGTTTCTTGATAGGATAAGTTTAACTTGACAAAAGACTCTTTGACAGTGAAGAATTTCAAAATGTATGATCCAAAATCTCCAAATCAGGAATTTGTCTTAAATTAGATTTTATATTTTTCTAAATTTTAAATTTAACAATATTCTTCAGCCATATTTTAAAGTTTCCTTTTGCGACTCTGATGACTAGAAATATTTCTTTTTTTCATTACAAATTCTGATAAAAATTTAATAAAGCTAGTTTCTGAAGAGGGCAAATTTAAAAAGATAACTTGATGGGTTACTTGTGATAAAATCTCAGAACTACATATTTCCAATCTTTCTTTTGAGCACTGAAACTTCTTGTACCTTTGACCAAATTAAAACACTTTAGAGAGAGAATGCAAACAAGGGAAGGCAAACAAATATTCACATCAAATACCTCCTAGTTCCAGAGATGTCTAATTCTTCTCTTAATCCATAATCCTAGCTATAGCCATACAGTGGTTTCTGACAAAGCTTTCCCATAAGCTACCCATTTACATAACCCATACTCTTTCTGGAAGGAAAAAATTCATTTTGGAAGTTAAAGAGTTGTGCACATTAGGTTCAAGCTAAACCGAAAAATCAGGCCTAAAGTTTGTGCGTGCAGCCAAACTAGATAGTCATATATCAAAACTGTTAGCATTTTACAATTCTTCTAGCTAATGACAGACAATATAGTGAGAATATAGCCTATCTACATGAAGGGACTTATTAAAACATTAACATACTTCCTCCCTCCAGAAGAGGTCCAAGAAATTTAGAGAGACTTCATCCTCTACTGGAATAGAGCAGAACATCACAGAGCATGTTGTGTTTTTTGGTGGGTTTTGGTTTGTTTTTCACTAGGTTTAGTGTACGTAAGTCGTCATAGATGTTTCCCTCCTTTTATCCTCCCTGGAAAAATGACAGCTTTTAACTGTTTGGGTCTCTAAATTGGCAGGATTACTTAGAACTTTTAAAAGGCATTGTAGACAAGTGTTCTCGAGGCAACATTTTTCCTTAGTGTCCCAAATGAACATGGTACATAATCATTTTGTCAATCAGTCTTAAGTTTATCAGTGGCAAATTGATTAAAAAATCCCTCAAATTTCTGATGAAATGCTTCCTTTAGAGATATGTCTAAAAGAAAAGAAATAACTATAAATGCCTCTCCAGCCATGCTCTCATTCTTTGCTTGGAGAGTTGTGCTTATTTGTAATTCTGACTTGTTCACGTGCTCTCACTATGGAAAATAATTTTAAACATAACAATTTTCAACAGATTATTTTTATTGTTAATGGAAAAAGGTCTCGTTAGAAGATCTCACTGTGCTTATTCAATACTACTTCCCAATGAAAAGCAAATAAACTATACTTACATTCTGTATAAAGCAGCTACAATAATTTACCACTGTAGATGAGAATTTAATTACCCCCAAGTTTAAATTTATTTTGTTTCCTGAAGTAATTAACTTACCCTTTTGAGGTTTATATATCCATATCAAGAGGAATTTTATCATACTACATAAATGCTTAAATCTAAGCATTATTATGTGTCAAGTGATCAGTTAAAGCATTTATAAATGGATAACTGTATCACTGTTACTCTACATGTGTAATTAGGACTTGGTAAAATTCTGCAGAATAATCTGAAGCTAGGCTAATCCTAAAACTAGCTGTCAAGGTTATAAATTCATAAATACAAATGTCCTGAAAAAATATTTGCTTTCAACCCTACTGTTTTATCAACTCTTGTATGGTAAGTTAGTAGTAAGTAATTGTTGAAACAAGTGAAAGACTGCCCCAAAACCTTGATAGAATTGGTGCCTCTTTGCAGCACAGCAGGATTAATTAGACACGCTCCTGGTGATGGTCTGCTCTATTGAGCAGATGTTTGATGCTATACTGAACCATTCTACTACAAGCATGGTGGTATAATCCCCATTTAGATACTCACTAGGAAGAAAAGTAACTTTTTTTCAGCATAGCTAAGAAAATACCTTTAGCTTCTGCAGACTTAAAAAGAACTCCTAACTCCCACTGATTTCAAGCTTCTCTTCTGTTAATGTCAGCTCAACCCAAAACCAAGTAACTTGTTTCAGGAGGAACCTGTAATCTAAATGAAAGGGCTTGTCTCTCAAGCAGCTGAGACATCTGTCAAAAAAGGGTAGCCCTTTTTATTCCTGCAATGAAGCACTGGGAAAGGCAACCCAATCTCAGAGATCAAGACGTTGAGCAGAACCAGCCCCTGCTTGAGAGGGGCTTTTACAAACATCATCCGCTGATGCTATATACCCTCTCCATTCTCAAGCTCCTTGCCCCCAGCCAGTCAGCTGCCAGCCAGGATATCTATCAAGGCTCAGTGAAGTGCAGGGTAGCCCTATATATCTTCAAAACCCAGACAGGTTTTGCAGCCTGGAAGCCATGGTTTTATTCTATTTTTATTAATTTCCTAAATTTCACATCCAAGCCATTTTCATCTTTTGTCTCTAGTGAGTTCAGATCTAGAGTTTAGAAATGAGGCACAGTCCTTTGGAAATACAGCTTTGCAATTAGCCATTTGACTGCTTGAAGTATTATGTCATGGCATCACATTTGCTTAAAAAGAACACAGTCTGCAATAGACAGCTTGTTAAAACAACAAGACTAGTCTTTTTTTTTTTGTGAAATAAAAGGATACTTTCACGTTGGTCAGGAACACCTATGTGTTCACATTGATACAGATCTGTTCTTTTTTCCCCTTCTGACTTTAATGAAAGGAGAACGAGGCATTTCAGATTTTATTACCATGGTCACTGCTGAAATGTGTATTAAATTAGAGATGTGCCAGTGCTGGGGTTTTAACAATAATTCAGACAGCTATGGAACCACTACAGACATGTCACTCTCTTTTCTCTGCTTAACATCTGCTTCAATAAATCCAAATCAGATGCTGGCTTGCCAAGTCCATAGTAAAGCCTATGAACTTGAAACAAATACCTTTCTAAACCACCTCTTATTAAGGACAGACATCTATAAATGCAGATATATTCATAAGAAAATAAGCTTCCCAGAACAAGCAGTGCTCACCACTACATAATTTATATCTACAATAGTTGAGTGCCTCAGTTTCTGAGTCACTTATTTTTTTAGTTTACAGAAGAGGATGGCAATTAAACACAGATGAGAGAGTTGTATTTTCCTGTTAAAGTAGCAGCAGAGTTGGAATTTCTTATGTGCACATTTGCACCCTGCCCCCACCTTTCCTGAGCCTAATTTCAGTTTTTGTGAGTAGAATATCACATAGCTTGACTAACCCCTCCCTGTCAAAAGTAGGATAAACCAAATTTTTAAATGTCAAATCACAATACATCACTTGTAGGGAAAACATAGGAAGAAGGGAGGAAAATATTCACTTCACAGCATCAGGGAGACAGTATTAATATTTATTCGATTTACCATCATTAGCTATTTATTTCAACCACAACCCTTGCATATTCTTTATAACAGATTCTATACATGGCATTTTCTTTGATTCCTTTTCATGAGAATTAAAGCCTTGTGAGAGGCACAAATGACAAAAGCATTGTACACCAGAAATTCACCCACAATTGCCCAAAGTGGTAGGTACAATATTGAAATGTCCTTGTGACCCACAGTAAGGGAAAAAATGTTAGAGCGCTACTAACAGGCACAGGCAAGCAGAAGAGGCCACACAGATTGATGAGACCATAGTGATTCCTCCAAGCCATTGTGCAAATAGTCACAGCCACAGTAAGAGACACATGGCAGCAAAACTGCCTGTGGTGGCAGCAGGGACTCAGACCATCCCTGAAAGGCCAGCCACGGGTTTACAGGTGACGAATGCGTGTTCACAGCAGCACTGAGCTCAACACACACATACACGTACAAACAAGCCTGTGTGCTTCTTCCCTGCCAGCTACTGTGGGAAATAGAAAGAGGCTGGGCTAAATCTGGGAAGGTAGCAGGGGCAGCCATCAGAAATGACCCCGCTGTAGCTTCACTAGGGAAATGCAAAGTACTGCTTTGCCCCAGGAGATCCGGTAGGAGTTCACCTTAGCATTTCTCTCCTGGCAGACACTAGGGGTAATTATGGTTAACATGTGCTAGTAAGTAACACCTACCGTCAGAAATAAAAAGCTTTTCTAGAACAAGTATACAAAGGGAGGAAGCTCCCCTGACCAGCATTGCCATTTGAGTTCAGGTATTTCTCCTCCCTGCATAGTTTGCTACACATTTCTAATTTGTGTCACATATGAATGTACACTTTTGTACAGTGATAGTAATACTTTGTAATAATCAGAGAGTGAATTATCTCCCTCTCACCCCTTTTTAATGTGCTTTATACTGGACCACCTTGTTAAGGTTGGTGGCAAATGGCTGCAGTTAGAAAAATATGTTACCATAAATTTTGAGACAGGGCAAAGTGTTAGTAGCAGTTCTGTGGGGCTATAAGTACTCACTTTTACCTGTTTTGAATATTACAAAAGAGTAGAATACGTCATTTCAATCCAGGGAAAGATTTATGCGAATGGGGAGGTCTGTAAGCACTTCAGCATGTTTTTCTCTGTTCTGCCCTGATGGTTGAGTGCTGGCCAGGCTCATGTGTTTTCACTAAGACAACTAACAACTATGGGCCTCTTTCTAATAAGCAACATTGCAAGATGTTAGAGATGCTCCATGAGGGAGCAGATGGTGCAGAAGGCCTCAAGAGCAGTGCCGTTACCCCAGGTGCGTACTGAGCTGCACCAAGCAGCCTACAAATGGCAACATGGTGAACTGGCTACATTACTTCTCCCTCCTGCCTTGTGCAGGGCAAAGATGTATCCAGTGCTACCCGCTGGCCTAAGCTACTCCCATAATTTGATTTTAGTTCTCTTGAGAGTCGAGTTCAGACTTCTCCTAACTGTGTGATACTCAAAGCATTTGGTATGCTGATATGGGTGAAAATACTCAAATAATTTTATTTCTTTTTAAGTGAAGAATTGGGACAGGGAAAGATTTTTTTTCTAATAACATTCTGTCAAATCTAAGTGCATACGGGAAGAGAACAGCTTTCCAGAATAAAGTTCTCTTGAGAAAATTGCTCGGGTCTGGAAGGCCTGGCCAGTGGGCAGAAGACCCTCATGACTTTGCATCAGGGTACTTGCCTTAGATGAAGTAAGCTCCAGTGGATAACCACAACATATTCCCCATATCCTAGGTGACTAGCCCAGCCACCAAACTGTTAAGTCTCCTGGTATAGCTTCCATCTCCTGGTAGAAATATCCTGGTTTCTTTCTGCTTTGGATAGGGAAGCTTTCTGACACCATCAGTGTTCCTATCCATCTATGTTGATGAGATGCCCAATGATCATAAAGAAGTCATGGGACTGAACTGGCCATTAAGTTATGTATTTTTAAAAAATACTTACAGGAGTGTATTGAAAAAACATTAGTGCCCTTTACAGTCTAGAGACATTTAAAGGACTGAGGGAGGGCAGAAGACAGAGTAGGACATCAAGGAGAAAAGAAACTCCTTCTCTCTGCCCTTCTATAATCTTGTATATAAACGTAGCAGGAAAAACGTAGGAGTAGCTTGATGGGAAAAAGTGCCAAGGCAGTTCAAACATTTCACACTTTCTCAGATTGGTTAGCCCTACTTGGCTAACACTTTCACAAGGTGTTAACCAGTTACAGGGATAAGCATTCTTACTCTTTGAAATGAGAAATGTTCCAGAAAAACATTTCTTTCACCTTCTTCCATATGGCTCTACAGCTCGCTAATTAGACCTTATACAAGCTTGCAGGGTGGAAACAATGTGTATAGCCCACTACTGGCTCTTGTTTGGGCCACATAATGGTTGATATTAAGAGATAATAGAGACAGGCTTTCCAACTCTGTCTTTTAAGAAACTTCAACTAAAGGAACTATTGAAGTCTGCATGCTAAAAATCATACAAGACAGCTTTTAAAAAATGATTAGGATAATAAGAAAGAGATAAAGTACAATGTTAGTGCTATAAGGACAGAATGCCCCCTTTCATTTTCTCAAGCCCTAATCTCCTCAGAGATCCTTGAAAAATCACTTAAGACAGAAAGCAAGTGCAACTAAAACAGAACAAGATGATGGGACACTTGAAAAAATGCAGCAATGGATACATAAGAATTTATGGGCATATTGAAATGTTCACATTCTTCTGCTGTGACTTCTGAAATCATTCTCTGCAAAAGCAGGAGCTCCTCCCAAAAGTTAGATATCAACTTTTTTTCCTGGAATGCAACTGTGGAGGTAGCAATGCTTATCATGGGAGCTAATGGAATATGATTTAATTGTCTAGTGTCTCCTACAAACAAAATGCTCAAAATTATAGACAGATTAGCAAACTAGTGAGAAGCCAGCCAGGTGAATTTCAGCTTTATTATTTCCATAGGATATGATGGAATATGATAGAACAATCTATAAATGCATGTGCGTTTTACTACAGAAAGAATCAGAATTCATTAGGGGATATTTTAAACATGCTAATGTCATCTTGCAATATTCTATGAAAAGATCTTTTACAGAAGTTCTTAGACTAGCACTATGATGCAGTAAACTGCCACTGTGCCAGGATCCTCCATTTGAACACGGACTCTTTACCTGTTTCTGAGTTTAAGTCTATTTCTTCCCTCTATAACAGCATGAATGAAAACTTGAATTAGTCTAGTCTCATGATATAAGATATCTCATTCTGGTGATGCATCTGTACATGTGTGTATATGTGTTTGTACTTATATATAAATGAATGACAAATTATATATATACATACAGATAAATGTACAATCGCATCTGTGTAGCTATACATTTGCACCTTTGTCTTGAATGCAGGTGGAGTGCAAACTGAAGAAGCTGATAAGTCAAAGCATTGCACAATTCCATATATTTTACTTCCTGTTGCTAGGACACCACAGCCATGGCTGGAACCTATTCCTATTCATGCCAATGGACGCAACACCTACAGGTCTGTGTGATGCATGGCCAAGTCCCGAGAGCTCACCTTCATGCCGTTAGCCTGGGCTCCAGACTTATCTGCTCAACCCCTACGGAACTGGCCTGCTGGTCTGTGGCAGATGTTATGCAATGACTGTTCCTTTGCTTGTTTCTGAAAGAAACTGAAAAAAAAAAAAAAAAAAAGAAGAAATCATGCTAAGAGGAAACATTTTGTGAGTTTGGATGCTTTAGGGACCACAGTGCTTTTTTATACCTTGAAAAAGTGTAATTGTGCTCTGCAGAGAGTATACAAATAGTAACATAGTAATAGGCTCATTCAATAAAGTGTTAGGTATTTCTGAAGTTTTTAGACAATATAAAAAATCCCAAAAAATCTTTCACTGAAAGATATCTTTCTACTTGAGCTCAATTCAGCAAGTTTGTGGAAACAGTTTATGACCAATACAAAAGCCGCCAATAACGCAACGTCTTCACAGTGAGCATCAGAGTTCAGTGAATATAACGTGGTATAACTTGGGTAGGTTGTGGTCTAATTCTATTTACACTTCGACCTAATCCATGGAGTGCATGGTATATAGCAATTGTCAAATTTTACAGTACCAGGCTCACAGCAAAATGGGCTGTGTACTAACACTGTACAGCATTGGTATGTCTCACTGGGAGCAAGGCCAGACTTTTGGGCCTTAGTTGAATCTGTAGTGTCCATTCAGACCTTCTGTGTCAAGACTCAACTATTTTGAGCAATATGACTAGTGGGCTGTGTCTTCCTTTTATTGCTGGGACCACATCTGGATCTGTGAAGCAACACTTTACACTATGAGGTAGAGGTTTAGGATATAAGGTCAGGCAACACAGATACAACTGCCATGAAACTGTTACATCTGGACCTTTTCTTTTTTCCTTTATTTTTTATCCTTTCTTTTGAACTTCTCAGAACTTTGCACTTACAGGCAAAAGGATTTAGGAAAATCATGGCTCCCAGTCTGAACTATTTGTTATTGTGCCATGGTGATAAGCTTTGCAGTCAATGATTTCATCACCACCACAGTCAGCCCTAGGGACTGCATTTGTCAAGATCCAAAAAATAGTACTTTGAGATGGAGTACTTGCAAGACCTAATCTTTACAAATGCAAAGATGAGTCTTTCATTCCAACACTAAGCAGCTGAGATGAGACAATACAGCACATATTTTATTCCATATAATTGATTCTTTTCTCAGTGTGGTGGGCCCCCTTGCACTGACACTTGCAGTGCCTAAACAGACATGATCACTATTCTATAGGAATTGTCTATAAACCTTGAACGTGCATTTAAAGGGGAGTTGTTATGGTTCAGGCTACAGCACCAGTTGTGATTGTTTCTGTTTACATAAATGCCAAGATCCTAATTTCCAGAGTTTACGCCTCTCTAACTGTTCTCTCTCCAAATGAAAGACTGACATCAATTATCCAAGTGTCCATCCTCCTTCCCCTCAACAAAACCTTGTTCTGCAGATGGTGCAAATGGCCTAGATATGCAAAATCTAGTATATTTGTCTCTGAAAGACTGCCAAAGGCAGCAGAGACTTCATGAGTAAGGTAGACTGGCAGAGCTTTCTGGAGAAGTTTGCCTATTTATAGAATGTTTGACCTCAGACAGGGCTATCAGCTCCCCACTTCTACGAAGCTGTGTGTGCAAGTCTTTGTACCCCATTGCCTGAATAATTTTGAGAACCAAAGCCATGAAGTCTGCCTGAAAATAAGTGTCCAGATGAAGATTCAGGAAAATAGCCTGATACAAGTGTTAGCCTGGTGCTACCTTCATTCTCTCAAAGTGCTTTGTTACAATTTTCCTGAAAAAAAAAGTTAAGAAATTGCTAACAACCTTACATCACAATTAGCATTTCATTTTCATTTGTTAGTAGCTTACTCCTTCAAACATTTAGATCTTCTGATTACAGGTAACTAAAAATTTTCTGTGAGACTTTGTGGTTACAAATCACAGTGCCTGTGACATCAAACTAGTTTGATGGAAGTTTGCTACAGCAGTAAGATCACCTGTAGGAAAACATAGGCATTAAATTAAAAGCACAAGATATTCCTGGGAACCACCACATTACCCATACCCTTTTGCAGGGCTTGGTACCGCAAATTCTATTTTTCTTCAGGTATTCACACATTTTCCTGAATGCAGACAGTGCGAAGCATGCTGCACAGCTAAGAAGACCTATTAAAAACCACGATGCTTCAAGAACAAGAGAGTATTCATGTAATTGCATGCTTCTCCCTTTTGATATATATTCCTCAGCACCAACTGTGCAGAGAGAAATTGGTAGACCAGTACTGTGGGTGAGAATTTTCTTCTTAGCTTCAGTGGCTGAGTCTCAGCCACTCTTGGCTGAGTATCTCATGATATATAGGAATAGTCAGTACAGAGTAAGTACCAATGCTACAAAAAAAAACAGAAAAAACACAGCAAAATGTTAAAAGTAATTTTCTTTCTTTTCACACGCATGTGTCCCTAGAGCTCATGTTTATTTTTCAGCAATGTGAAAAAGCAGCTTAAAATAAAATTTTGCAATGAGTACAACCATACCATTCAGCTATGTGTGTAAAGGACCTGAAGAGAAAAAAAAAAAACATGGGGGCAAAACTTGAGATTTTAGGGTAGTTAGATAAGGATATGAAAAAGAACAGAACGATAAGTATGCACTTGGGAAAAATGTTACAGAGGAAACAGATGCAAAGAAGAAAGTAGACATAGTGAGAATATGGTCTGCAGCTCTCTTGTACGCTCTAGTCCTGTAGAAAGAAGCCAATGCTCTGAATTAAGAATTAAAGAATTAAACTGAATTAAGAATTAAACTAAGCCAGGCGCTTGATTTTAAGGCATACGTTGATTACAATATTTTTATGTTTCTCACTTATGGACCCTTCATAGCTGCTGGCATCAATAGTCATTGTTAAGGATTAGGAAAAACTCAGAATGAGGAAAAGGATGTGTTACTGTTCCCAACATCACTTCTTACTCATTTAGTAATACTGGGAAACTCAGTTCAAGTCCGTACTTCAACATTTCTGTAGGACTAACACCAAAATAAACCTTCACAATATGCTTGTGGAAAGATTCCAATTACCAAAATGTAAATATATCTTAAAGACAATATTACCCCTACCACAAAATATGCTAAAGAATAACCCACATAAATCTCTTGCAAATTATTGAGGAGCATAGTGACACAAAGCAGGTGCTTGCTGTCTTGAAAGCAGTGGATTTGCCATGGTAAGTGAACATGTACTGAGTGCAATGTTTTTACTATTTTAGAATAGTAGGAACAAGTTGTTCTTTTAAGCTAAATTTAAAAAGAAAAAGTTTTTAGAAATTCTGGTAGGACAGCATCTTCCCCATTTTGTTTTCTGTTCTGCTAAATTAAACCTCCACATTCATCAGAGTCCTGTGGGCTGAGTTCCTGATTATGTTTCAGACTTATATTCCTGATTATCATGCTCTGAGCAGAAGCAATAGGTTCTTCAACAAAAAAAGTGTATTTGAAGAGAGATAATGACAGAATCGCCACTGTAAGGGCAACATAATGCATTTAACAATTATAGTACTTAGCATAAACAATATTTTAGACTGATAACAAATAGAGTCCGCCTTAATTGATACAACAGATAAAACCACTCTTCTGTCAAATTAAACTTTGGGAAATGAGACCATCAGACTGTTTAAAATACAGTCAGTGAAGATTAAAGTTCATGTTCCAGATGGCCCAAAAATAACCACTAAAAGCTTCCAGCTATGCTTGAATTAACAAGCCACTATATATGATCCACAAATTTGACATATTATGAATTAAGCATATAATGATGGGGAAGGGGAAAGAGGAGAAAATGAAGACAAAATGGAGAATATTCCCTTTGCTTTAGATATCTGGTTTAGGTATCCAAAATATGAGGTTAATTCCCCTGGACTTCTTTTATTGTCAGGAAAATGACAATCAGTCCTACCACTTTGTGGTAGAAATGTTTTTTTTGACAAATTCGTACTGCGCTCTCTCTAGAATCCCACCTGGTCTGGCAGCTTAATCTAACACCTTCAAGTTGAATAGCACAAATAATCCCCTAAGGACCATCACTAACAATGATCATTTCAAATATTAAATATGTTACTGATTAATATTAAGTGCATTTAGGCAAATGAATTTGTTACAATATCACATTTTTCTGCTTTGCATTACTTCAGAAGGGTACATTAAATCCTCCTAATAACTGAAAATATCAAATGATTCTTATTACAGTTTTTAGAGATCTGGCTATGGTAAGGAGACTGGAAGAGTTTATTGCAAGTGGTTTTCACAAATTGTCCATTCCATTGACCTAGTTAGTTCAGTTGTCCCAGAGATACTATCCATATATAAAAGGAGAGAGAGAGAAAGAAGTCAGATGTTTGTACTTTATGACTACAAGGAAAGAAAGGACAAGCATAACAAATTTAACAATTTAGTATGTCCTACCATTTAGACTATGAAATACACCGAACAGAATAGAAAGATAAGTATACAGATGAAACACGACACATAGGGTTTCTATAATCATGGCATGAAGTGATCACCAGTGCTAAAGAATCACTGGTGATTAATGCCTAGATACTGAATACAAACTTTATCCCAAGCTACATCCCTGATATATTCTTCTGTAAGCCTTCTCCTGATGGTAGCCAGTATGTAATGGTTCAAAAGACCAATCTCAGAGGTCTGACTCAACTGGACCAAGTCTTTGTTTAGACAGATAACAACTGAGTCTTCCCAAGGTCTAAAAACAAAAATGGAAGCAGATACACTCTTCCAAACTTAACCAACACAACTTCTCACTAGAAGACAAAAAAATGAGGAAAAACTATCAGAAAATGATCAAAAGAGAGACATACTACATTTCACATGTAGACATACATACATTTTGAATAGCAATTTGGAGAGTATTTGAAAGTAATGTTCTTATATTTTAAGAAAAGCTTGGGTAAAGAACTGTCAAGAAAGAAATATTTAAAACAGTCACGTTGAGGAGAGGGTGAAAAAGAAAGAGAAATAATCTCCTGAGAAACTGTGGAGGGAAGTGGTCTTAAAAATAGAGTCCCCTTCCAACACACATCAAAAAGGAAAGGATGGCTAGGGAAGACATTAATTGTAAACAACTAGCAGGGAGCCATGGGTTCACAAAGATTCATCTTTCTGCAGGCAGAAGATAAGAAACAAGCTGAGAAACTCAAGCCTAGTAAACTGCTAGATTAGAAAAGCATTTATTCATGTGTCTGTGCTGAAGGAAAAAAAGTGATGAAATCGCAAACGAAGACAAAGTACAAAACCACAGATATTTCGGAATATATAAAGTCTGTAACACAACATCCATTTCTCATCAAGAAGTCCAGATTAGGTTAGTAAGAATATGAAAGCTTTGCCACCGAAACTGATAGACATTTTATGGTACAACATAAAAAGAAACAGAATTTGATCTGGTCACATTGTAATGTTTTTTGTTTGGACTTGCTGGGAAGGCAAGCTATCATGTTTTAACAACTTTGGATACTTACTTCCATGTGGGAGATCTTAGTGTAGACTAAGATGATGCAAACATTCAAGTGAACTGAGGGGCAAAGTTAAGTGAATAGAGAACTCAGAGCTGACATAGACGAATAATAGTGTGCCCATAGGATTAGTTCTTCGTAAAAATTATTCTGTATATGAATGACCAGCAAAGGAGAGAGGAATTTGGGCAAATTTGATGATGAATCACATTCATTTTTTTTTGTTTAATGAAAAATAAAAGAACCTCTTCCTGTTCATGAACATCCTGCAAAAACCCACCATGCTGCCAAGCTCCTCTGCTTAGCCCTAAGATCTGTGAGACTTTCAGATGAGGAAGAATATGAGCATGAAGGACAAAGTTTTAAAGATTCCTTTTTTAAGGTAAGAGATTTTTAGGGATGCTCTTAAATGGTATTCAGGAGAAGGTGGAGAATTAAGAGCAAAAGAATTCCAGAAAGTTGCTGGAATGAACACAGAAATTTTCCTCTGTTTCCTTGTGCACAACATTCAGGGAAAATAAACTCCCTCCTATCATATTACTAAGCATGGTGGTTCATACCAGGGTCCTATTTCTCATGCTGTGAAAGTAAAATTAGACAGCAAACAGATAACTAGTAGTCAAATGGATTGTGCTGTGTTTTGAAAAACTTTTATGCTTTCATCAGAAAAATCCCATTCTAAGGAATGCAGCCACAAAGGTACTAATTCATAAAAGAGTAAATAGAAGAGAACAGCATGCCAAAAATGGGTTTATAGTCCCCAAATTATTTATCCTAAGAATGAAAGAAATGGGTAGATTTCCTCTGTGAGGGATTATAGAGTTTTCCTTTGGCAGCCAATGTTCCTTTTTTTCCTTTCAGAAGTGCAAGAATGATACTGTGAAAAGAACAGCAGTGGAATTTAAAACTAAGAGAACATTGCTTGTGGCTATTCACACTCATAATCTGAGAAATTTATGGCCTGAGAAGACAGCATTGAAATTAGCCATCCCTTCTCTAAATTGAGCTCAGAGTTGTAGGATCCATGTAACAACTTTTTGCTTTTTAATATTAAAATACAGACAATTAAAAAGCATACATGCAGATGCATGTATGTATTACCAAAAGTTTTGGGATTTTTTTCTTCCTTGAATTATAAGGATTAGTCTTTGGGAAATCCAACATTAATTGTGTTGGCAATCCTTCTCAAATTTTTTGTTTGACCATCATATTTCCACACGTTACAAGCAAAAATCTTCCAAGAGATATAACAGAACCAATGCATTTTACAACTGAGAACTAATATGCCCATGCTTCCATGACCCAGCAACATCACACCTGGAAAGTAGAATGACTTTTCTGGTGGATTAATATTGAATGAATGGTAACTGATGGAGAAAAGCTAGCAGTTATGAATCCTTAGACCAGAAATCTTCCCTATAAACATTCACTTAAGACCATGCTGACTTGCTCTGCAGTTGTCTTCTGTATCCAGAGTTGCTTCTTCCGGGAATAAAAAAGTGACAATGCTCAGGTACATCAACATATATGGTTTGCAAAATGCTATTTATTTATAAAGCTGTGAGTTGCGGCAGGGTATTTTCTAGCTTGCCTGTACCAGTGACAATGAAATTCAGCGATAAGTGAGCTAACAAACCTCTGCAGTTCTAGATACCTTCCAGGGAATAAGGCAGAAAAAACAAAACTTGCAAGCCCTAGGAATTCAAGGTTTGGAAGTGTGGTGAACGGAGATTTATGTCTCACTGAGGCAGTGAACTCCTTTCCCAGTAATGCTTTGCGGCTCCCATGAGCC